>VDFB02053823.1:0-46235 GCA_007258455.2 Sequoia sempervirens
ATGAATATTGTCAAATGTATACATAACTCGTGGAATATGAAATCCAAGGCATCAAAACAAATATCAAAACTAAAAATATAAGCCTATGGCTCAAAGGAGCTTGCATTACTCATCCCAACATCACAACAAGTCATGCACTGGCATCTAAGATAGGCCATGGTTAATGATGATGATGTAGCTAGGATACTAATAGATGGGATCATTCTATGAGTTGTCTATGTAGGGCATCATTGATACATTTTTGCATTACAAAAATGGCATTTCTTGCCAACTATGAATTAAACCTATCTTCAACAGTACAATGACTATAGTATGCCAACTATCATGGCCATAGCCACAATCAAGGATTACAATGACTATAACATGCCAACTAGCATGCCTCGGTTAATACTAAACAAGTTGTCCAATGTATGAAACAAGATAATTCTTGATTGTGGCTTTGATTGTGAAGATGCAGAGATTTGCAACAAGAGATATGTATTTTGTAGGTTTTATGATCATGATTCAACATTGGCCTATTACTTGCTTAGACTTATAGTTTGATGGGTGTTTGGGGGCAACACCCCAACGAAGTTGAGGTGTGGATCCCCCACCACCAAGCCCAAATGAAGACCTTCAAAAACCATGCAGACCTTCATAGCACACACCATTTTCATATTTTTTTTGTAAATCCTAGATGGGCATGTCATAACATTGAAATATTGTTAGTTTTTTTTTAAATGACTAAAATGGCCAAGTCTTTGGGTGGAGACTCGCCTAGACTCAATGAGTCTAGTGAGTCCACCACAGTGAACCCCAGGGACGCATCCCCCCCCCAGCCCTAGCGTTTCTAGAACAAGGACGTCCCAGAGACGTGGGGATAGCGTTCCCAAGTCTTCGGCGGCACCACCATTTTTTTGCCTCGCCACCGGAGACGCGGAAATGTCTCGACGTCTCCGAGACATTGAGGGAGACGCCTAGGCATTCCTTGAGTGTCTCGGGGACGCCCAGGCGTCTCCCGCGACAGATAGTCAAAAAGTTCATTTAAAAAAAAATTTAAGACATTTTTTTAATATTTTATTGGTTCTATTTGAACCCTAAGGGCATGTGGGGCCCATCTACACTCTTACATGCCTTCAAAAGGCCCTCCAATCTTCATTTTTATTCACATTTGCATTTCTACTTGTTTGCTACAGCAAGAAGAAGTGTGAAGACTGAGGAAAGAGTGATTGGAGGAGTGAAAGGAGTGATTGCAAGTGAAAGAGGAGTGTCAACGTGCAAGAAGAAGAAGAGGAGGAAGATTCTTCACCTTGTTGAAGAGATCTTTCAAGAAAAAGGTAGGGTTTTTAACTGATTTTTTATTTTATTTTCTGATTTTCAATGTTTTTCATTTCTTGTTGTTTCATTTTCTAATTTTTCTTATTTCATTTCTTGTTGTTCCATTTTCTAAATTAATTTAGGTTTTGTTTTGCAATTTAAAATTTGTTAAAGAATTTAAAATATAGAGTTCTATTTTTTTAACTTTAAAGTAGGGTATAGGCTGAAACTATGTGTTTATTGAATTTTTTTTTCATTTTGTGAAATGCAGTGTCAAAATGAGCTCCCACAGTCATGAAATGAGTGAGGATGACATGGAAACTCATTCTCATAGTGCAAGCCAATCAGAATATGAACCTGGGCATGAGGATGAATCCAATGAAGGGGGTGAGCATGGGTCAAATCCGGAAGGGCAATCTAGTTCCATAGCTAGTGCACCAATTTCTACTGATTGCCCCTCCCAACTTTTGGCAAAGTGGGCTAGGGGTCCTTATGATCCCAAATCTCCTCTCAAATAGTTTGCAACAAGGATAACAACCCCAACGTCATCAGGTGGTGGTACGAGGAAATGGAAGTGCAACATTTGTGGTGATGATTGGTTTGGGAGCATCACCAAAGTTAATGCACACTTCCTCTTTTGGCCAGGAAAAGGCGTGGGAGCATGTTTTTTTTGAAGAAACCTAAAAATCTGAAATACAGAATTGAGTTCAACAAGATTTGGGGTGTTCCAGATGACATGGAAATTCCAATGCCTACTACCTTGTCTAGTAGGCAACATATTCAGACTATTCAGCAAATTCAGGAGCAGCAAATGCAAAGGCAACCACATATTTCTACTCCTACATTGCATTAGAGAGCAGGAACATTGTCAGGGTCAGCCTCAGGACCTTCATCCACTTATAGCACTATGGCTGAATCACAATAGGGCAAGGGGAAACATAAGATGCAAAGTCAACCTAACCCCATAGCTGATTTATTTAATGTGCACCTGAAGGATCAAATAGATGATCTCATTGGCAGGTTCTTTTTTGCCAATGGAACCCCATTCCATGTAGCTCGATCTCCTTATTATAAGGAGATGATTTCAATGATGGCAAAGAGAGGACCATCATATGTGCCACCAGGTGAGCATAAATTGAGGACCAATATCTTGGATAACAACTATGCCAAGACCAATTCATTGATGGAGACGATGAGGACATGTTGGGAGGAGTCTGGATGCAACATAGTTATGGATGGGTGGACAGATATTAGGCATCGTCCACTCATCAATGTCATAGTTACATGCTTAGAGGGCCCATTCTTTCTCAAGGCGGTTGATTGTTCAAGGCATCGAAAAGACGTTGATTTTCATTTTGAGATCCTTCGGGCAACTATTGAGGAGATTGGGCCACAAAATGTGGTCTAAGTAGTGACAGATGCAGCACATGTGTGCAGAGCTGCAAGGAGGCTTATTGAGGTAGCATACAGACACATTTGGTGGACTCCATGTTGTGTGCATGCCATGAACAATACACTCAAGGACATGGGGAAGATTGAGTGGATTAGAGGAGTGGTCAGCAATGCTAGAGATGTGCAGATGTATATCTGCAACCACCACACTTCACATGCCATCTTTAGGAGCTTCACAAAGAAGGAGTTCTTGAAACCAGTTGAGACCAGATATGCATCCTATTTCATTCTTTTGGAGAGAATGTTTGAGTTGCAAGAGCCACTGCAACTCATGGTTATGACACAAGAATGGAATCGGTGGGATGGGACCAGGACAGAGCAGGGGAAGAGGGTGAAGGAGATAGTGAAGAGCGATGCATTTTGGAATGATGCAAAATATATTGTCTCCATCATTACACCAGTTGTCCATGTCATTAGATATGGGGATGGGGATGCACCTAACCTTGGAGAGGTGTATGAGTGCATTGATTCTATGCTTGGTCAAATGATGGCAGTTGTGCGAGAGAAGGACCCCACTTTAGCATTCTATAGTGTTTACATTCAGCCTATTATTCAGTGCAAATGGGACAGCCTAAACACTCCCTTGCACATGGCTACTTATGCATTGAATCCAAAGTGGTACATGCCTAGGCTTGGTAGAGTTACACAGATTCAAGATGATGAGGTGAACGAAGGGTTCTTCAGGTGCGTTGATAGGATGTATGATGTTGAAGCTGTTGGCAACATTCGCACTGAGTGGACAAAATTTGCTACTCTTAAGGGTTATAAGGCTGTGGCAAAGGTGGACATAAGAACTATGGCACAAGAGGATCCAATTTTGTGGTGGACTTGTCATGGACCGAAATCACTGACTACCACACTAGCCATTCGTTTGTTGTCCCAGGTTTCTAGTTCTTCAGCTTCTGAGAGGAACTGGTCTACTTATAGCTTCATCCAATCTCTTAAGAGGAACAAACTTACCTCTAGGAGAGCAGAGAAGCTAGTGGTTGTACATAGTGCCTTGTGTATCACTGATCGCAAGACATGTGTGTACAAGGAGAGCCCAGCAGCACGATGGGATGTAGAGCCAGAGGAGCCATCACAGATTGATGATGATGAGGATGCTTCAGATATAGGGCTGGTTGGTGTTCCTTTGGCGGATCTTGACCTTGGGGAGTCCAATGGTTCCAGTGATGAGGAGTTTGCTGACCTCCCGAGGGATGATTAGAGGCCTCTACCTCCTTCACTACATTTTGTCATTTTGACATTTTGATTTTGTACTTGTTTTGATATCATGCTACTCATTGTAATCATCTTTATGATCACATATTTTTGATATCATATAATAGAAATCTTCCATTTGCCAATTTGACAATTGTTACATTGAAGTATTGAGTATTACTATTCTAATTTCTAATTAGTAATTCGATATTGAAAACTTCAATGTTCAAGTATTTACTATTTAGTATTTCAATTTTGCTATTTTACTTCTTAATAGTCTTATACATATTTTCATAACTAGCATTTTAAGTACCATATGTATAGTATATAGTATATACACCCCCCCCTCCCTCCCGCCCCCCCGTCGCCGTCCCCTCGCCATCCCAAAATTGAGACCCCTTTGTCCCCCCATCCCGGCATCCCCCTGTCCCCAATTCCGTTGTAACATAGCTGAATCTATGGAGCATATTATTGATTTCCCTCATATATAAATCAAACTTGAGAGTATGATATCGTTGTAAGGGATGTTAAGAGTATGAAATGTGTTTAGGATATTTGGAGATATAATGTGGAGTGGCTTCTTCCATAAGTTGTATTGTACAATGTTAGCCTACTTAAAGCATTTAACATATTTCTACATATATTGGATATTAGGACATATTGTCCCATGAAAATATTGTGTTGTGCATGATCTATCTTCTACATTGTCTTCTTTCCATTATTATATGTGTGGATCTTACCATACATCTAGCGCTTTGTAAACTTGAAAAGAAAAAGGTGAAATAAAGAACAATGCATGAAAATGCTGGCTTAAAGAAAACATTTAATAAAAGAGCAACGTAAATGCAATTAAAGCCTACAAGAAAAACTAATAGCTACAAGTCAATGCAATGATGCACAGTTCCTCAATTTAGTTTTAAGCAGATCCACAACTGTGTACTTTGCTATAGCATGTTACTATCAACCAAAGCCTTAGCAAGTCAACACTGGTAAACTTTGTTCAATTACCTAGAAATTTTGCTAAACAATCTAGCACACACCATCAACCCAAAAAAAACCTGTAAAAAAATTGTCATGAAATCCATTTTTGACCTACCAATCAAGATTTTTCCCTAAGTAGTGAGTTCAGAAGATTTTTCCTAGATGTTTGGCAAGTCTTTGTGAAAAAGTTGCAGCAAGTTTTAACTGTTACTCATGGCTGAGTTTTTATGATTGGGCTCACCAAGTTGTGCAACTATGCTATAAATATCTTGAAACACTATAGCCTACTTATCAATGATGATCTTTGTCTAACATGATATCTCACTTGCAAGAAACCTTTACAAATATCTTGAAACACTGCAGTGTGCTTATCAATAATGGTCTTTAACCTTGAGGCTTAACTTCAAGATGGGTTGCTGCTTCTTCAGAATATGTGTTGGGAACTTCATAAGTAGTAACTCCATGTGCTCCTTTCTTCAACAAATTTTTCATGCTTTGGGAACTAATTTCTTCTAGAGGTTCCTCTCAAATACACTTAAGCTCGTGATATTTTCCATTCACTATAGATCCAATTAAAAACCTCAGATATTCATTGCAATTATTCCAAGATATTTCAACTATTGAATTTCCAAACCAACATCAACCCCTTGCATGGAGCTAGCCGACATATTGCTGGTAAGTTGATAGTTCTTTATAGTTAGCTGAATTTTCTAAACTTCTCTTCACAATTGATGGTGCCACCCATAGTTGGCATACTCGCAGAAACTCGGCGAGTCTTGAAAAACTCGCGAGTTTTTTTCAAAACGAGTTTTTGCAGAGTTAACTCGCAGAACTTGAAATTCGAGTTTTTTCGAGTTTTTGCAAAAACTCGCTGAGTTTTTAGTGGCGAGTACTCGCCAAAAACTCGCGAGTCCGAAGGAAAAACTCGCCTGCGCAGGAATAAAGGCTGAAGACGTCTTTTAATAAGTTCATTTCATTTCAAAATCACTTGATACTTTGTGTGAGGAGCTAAAACCCCCCCCCAAGCAAGGAGATATCATTTCCAACGATTTTCCATCGAGGAGAGCGGATTCAAACGCCATTTTGTGTGGATTTTGAAGGGAAATTCGATTCACAGGTAGGGTTTTTGTTTTTGTTTTTTGTTTTTGATTAATTAATTTCTTTCATTCTTCTTGCAAAATACTCATTCCAAATTGAAAAAAAGACATGATAGAGCACAAAGAAACAATTTTTTTGCATTTAGAATCCAAAAAACAAGATTCATCACAATCTTTTGTTGATTTTTGCTGATTTTTTTCATTTTTTTCACTATTTTTTGAAATTTTCAGACCTAGGTTCATTTTTTGTGTAGAATGATATGATTAGTTAATAATGTTAATTGATAATTCATTTAAACACATTTGTATCAATTTAAATCAAATTTAGCTCTAGATTTTTGAAGTTTTAATGATTTTAGGTTGTTTTTTAAATTTTTTTTGTATTAAAAACTAATATGTTGTACATATTTTTGAATGTGTAGATTGATCATTGATCAGTGAATACACATTACAGTGATTACACACTATAATGGCTTCTGGCTCTGGTTCATGCTCAGCATCAGGTTCCACCCCCGCCCCATCAAGTTCCACCCCTCGCACACCATCAGCATGGGTTCCAGGCACTCGTCCAGCAGGGGCTAGAGACCCTACATGGAAATATGGTGTCAGAGGGCCAGTGCCTGGAACAGTTGTTTGCGTGAATGCAAAAAAACATATCATGGAGGCATAAATCGCCTCAAATACCATCTAGCAGGCATTCCTCAACGTGATTCCAAGGTTTGTGAGAAGCCCAAAGAAGAGATTAGAAGAGAGATGCTTGCCCTACTTTCACTTGCTGAGGAAAAAAAAATGCAAAGGGAGAGGGCTAAAAAAGCCATAGCAGCATCCATAGCCAGTGCTAGTGGACATGCGCATGCCCATGGGACTCAGGAGCACGGGGTCGAGCACATGGAGATAGAGTCAGATGAGGATGCAGATATTATTGGCATTGTGGGCTCTCTTCATGGTCCACGGATTCGCATTCATGGCACATCCTCCACAGCCACATCGGCTAGGCCCCCCTTGTCCTCTAGTTCGACTAGAGTGCCAATGCCACCACCACCTTCATCTTCACGCAACCCACAAAGTTTTTTTGTGCCAAGAAACACACCAGGAGCACAGGGATCATTGGAGGCTACAGGGTGGAACAAGGAGGTGCATGAACATGCCAAAATGGCATGTGCTGATTTTTGGTATTTCAATAACATACCATTCAATGTGGCGAGTAGTCCCTATTGGCACAATATGGTCACTTCATTGACAGTTGCGGGAAAAGGCTTCAAGCCACCTTCTCGCAAAGATTTGAGTGGGAGGTAAGTGACAAGTCAACTTAAATTTTATGTTCTTTAATTTAAAATTTAAATTACTTTATTATTTATGTTGAATTCAAGCTATTTTTTGTTTAAAACTTACAATTTTGTACTTATTTAATTATTTTACTTTGTACTTGCAGTTTGCTCACAAATGCAACCGAAAGGGCAATGCATGTGGTGGAAGAGCAAAAAACTAAATGGAAGAAATTTGGCTGCTCAATTCTTTCTGATGGGTGGACGGATGGGAGAAACCGCACCATCCTTAATTTTTTGGTTGCTTCCAAAGGTGAAGTTGTGTTTTGGAAGTCGGTGGATGCTTCCAACAGGATAAAAACTGCAGATACATTGTGTACGCTGTTGGAAGAAGTTGTGATGGAGGTGGGCATTGCTAATGTGGTGCAAGTCATCACAGATAATGCAGCAGCGTATGTGGCAGCTGGAAGGATGCTTGAGAGTAGACATCCATCACTCTTTTGGTCACCTTGTGCGGCTCATTGCCTTGACCTTCTTTTGGAGGACATAGGCAAACTTGTTTGGGTGGCACCGATTGTAGATGATGCAAGGAGCATCACAAAATATATCTACAATCACCCTTGGGTTCTTAGTTTGATGAGAGAGCATACGCAAGGGAAGGAGTTGGTGAGATCGGGTGCCACAAGGTTTGCAACAATTTTCCTAACGTTGCAAAGCATTTTGGATTCTTTGGGCTCTCTAAGACAAATGTTCGTGAGTCAAGCATGGAATGACTCCTCATATTCAAAGAAGGCCGAAGGAGATAGAATTTCTGCAATTGTCTTCGACCCCTTGTTTGCACAAAAAGCTACAGAGATCGTGAAGGTAACTTCCAAACTTTGATTTTAATTTTAATCTCAAGTTCAATATAAATATATGTTTTTTAATTTAACTTTAAGCCTTTCATTATAAATTTCTAACTTTGATCTTTTTGTATTTTTAATCTAGGTGTCGGAGCCCTTGGTTAGAGTCCTCCGCTTGGTAGATGGGGATGAAAACCCAATGGGATACATTTATGAGGCCATGGATAGGGCCAAGGAGGCCATCAAAAGTTATTACAAGGGGGACAGCCTCAAATTTGATCCCATATGGGAGATTGTTGATAGGAGGTGGAACAATCAACTCCACCAACCCATCCATGCAGCAGGGTACTTCCTCAACCCTTCTTTTCTCTTCTCAGAGAGCTTCTCTGATCCTAATGGAGAGGTTATGGAGGGGCTCACAACATGCATTCAGAGGATGGAACCTGAGGTTGCAGTGAGAGACCTCATCGTCAGGGAGATGGATATATATAGGGAGGCAACTGGTAATCTCTTTTCTTCAGAGTTGGCTGTTAGAGGAAGAACCACTTTGCCACCAGGTATAAAATTCAGAGTCTTTAAATTTTAAGTTTATTTCACATGCATCTTAGAATTTGATAAAATGTGTTTTGACTTTTGACTTTTGAGTCTTTGACTTTGTTTTCTAACTCTTCAATTTTGTTTTTGTTTTTTGCAGATGTTTGGTGGAAAAATTGGGGTGGAAAAACCCCAAATCTACAAAAAATTGCCCTCCGTATTCTATGTCAGCCTTGTAGTGCATCCAATTGTGAGCGCAATTGGAGCTTGTTCGAGTCCATTCACACGAAAAAGAGGAACAAGTTAACACAAAAGCGCCTCAATGACTTGGT
The DNA here is from genome assembly GCA_007258455.2 of Sequoia sempervirens. Lineage (NCBI taxonomy): Eukaryota > Viridiplantae > Streptophyta > Pinopsida > Cupressales > Cupressaceae > Sequoia > Sequoia sempervirens. The sequence goes on from VDFB02053823.1 coordinate 9,000, forward strand.
CTTTGTGCAATACAACCTTCGGTTGCGCATAAAGAGAGTTGAAGAAAAATCACAGGATCCTATTGACTTAGATGAGATAGATCCTTATAGTGATTGGACAGGGCGAGAGGAGCAGCCTCCATTGTTTAGTGCAGATGAAATCCTTGACTTTGAGAGAGAGGCAATGGAGGATGTGGGTGCATCAGGAGTTGGAGATGTAGGGTTGGATGAGATCCAGCCAGAGCCAGAGCCAGAGCCAGAGCCAGCAGCAGTAGCACCGCAGCCACCACCACTAGCACCACGCACACGTGGCAGGGCTAGAGGACCCACCCCTTCTTCCCTAGCTGTTGCTAGACTAGGGAAGAGGAAAGCCTAGCATGTTGTATTTAGTTGTTGTTTAGAACTTTAGTATTTGCTTCTAGTTCTAGTTTTACTGTTTTCATGTATCAGACTTTCAGGCTTTTAGCCATCGGGATTCCGCATGAGAATGCGATTTTGTAATTAATTTACATTAAAGTCAATCAAAATTAATAGAAAACACTTTTGTACTCATTTATGGATTCATTGGATTCATCTTGTCATTGAATTTTGCAAAAAAAATGTGTTTTTAATGAAAATTAAGCAATTTTTTCATTTCCCGAGTTTTTTTGCCGAGTTTTTTCGAGTTTTTGGCGAGTTTTAAAACTCTCAATTTTTCCCTTGAAGTTTTTCCGGAAGTTTTCCAACTATGGTGCCACCATTAGCAATCATCTAAAAATTTTAAGCTAGATATTTGAATAGATTGAGTTTGCCTACCAAATGTGAATATATAAAAATTATGGATGCCTCTTGAATTGATGGGGACTACCATTTCTTATTCTTGTCATGCTTCACTACCTTGGAGATCTGTGAGGTAACAAAATCTGCTAGAGCATGGCAAGAGATGACTGCATTGCTATCGTAAATTTCATCCACACAAAATAATTTATTTTCAGCATGTTGCTTGCTCAATTCTAATCACAATTAGAACATTATCCTTTTGCTTTTCATTCATCAATTTGTTGGGGAGTAAATATTGTGAGTTGCAACTGCTTTAGAGAAGAGTCGATTTTCTCTAGAAGGCCTTGTGGTTGATAGTGTCACCAATACACCAGAGATTGATGAAAACTTGGGCCATTGGTTTACAATTTCAAAAAAATAAAAATTAAAAGGTGTGTTATGTATTTAATTTTTAAATAGTTTTCATCCTTTGGTTTTCATGTAACTATCTTCATTGATGGCTTTTGTAATCTTGCACTTGTAGAACGCCTACAGTTGTTCAATCTTCTTTGCTTTTGGTGGCTTGTGGCAGTATTGCCAACAGCACCCTTTGAAGGTTTACCATTGCACCATAATATCCACCATTTCCAGTACACAACCAAAAACAAATTATCACCTCCTCTCAACCAAGATCAGATTGCTATTCATGGTGATAAGATTTATTATGTTTATTTTTTAAAACACTCAAACTATGGAATGTTCTAGGAATATTCTAAATTCAAATTTTGAATCAAGGGGAGCAAGGGCTGTAATGTTTCAATTGCAATAAATGGAAGGAAACATAGTAGGATCGGAAAACATGAAAACTGAGTGTTTTTGGTGATAAGTGGTTTTCAAGAACTTTGCACTTGCAGAAAACCTAGGTGATTCTATTTTCTTTCCTTCCTATGCTATTATGGTAGCACTGCTACCTTTTCAAGGTTTGCCGTCACATCACAACATCTATTAGTTCCACTAAATCACAACCAAATCATTAACTCCTCTCAACTGAAGATCAGATTGTTACTCCTGGTAGAAAAAATCAAAAAATCAACTGGAATGCTCTAGGAATATTTCAAATTCAAATTTTGAATTTTGGAGGAAGGGCTATTATCTTTTAATTGCACTAAATCAAGGTGATAACGGTAGATTCTGGAAAAATGAAAAATTATGCCACCCCTTTATTTCCCAAGATTTTTCTGGTATATGTGCAGTTCTTCAATATTCAACATATGGACTTTTATCCTTTTTTATTTTCTTGTTTTTCTTGAGTTCATGAGTATGATGTGTACCTTCACTTCATAAAATCTTGTGGGATGAATATATAACAATTTATTGAGACAAGACCCACAACTAGTCCATTCCATTAGCACGTCACAATAATCTTCGATAAGCACCCATAATAAAACATGAAAATACATATAGAGAGTCATAGGATATGGATGCCATGGATTGTCACTTTAGCAGTTGAATATTGAATTAAGGATGAAAAATAAATCTCATCTTGCCTTAAATGTCAAACTTTACATTGATTGCATCTCACAACAACCCCCTTATTTATAAGGGGTATACCAGGTTCGATATAAGCACAATAAGGTACAACCCATAAATTAAGGAGCCACAGGTACAAGAATTGTGTACCTAAAGCAAGCCTGGTAGTACATCTATTCCTAGAAGAAACTGCAACTAGTGGTCTAGGGGCCCAACAACACAGGATTGCAATAGAGTGCATTTATGCACAAATGTGTAGGAAAAAGACAATCCAAAGTTATTTAAGATAAACATAGAGATCTTGGAGATTTCAATTAAGAAGTCACTTCTTTTAATTTCATCTCCCATATCTCTCCAGATGCAAGTGAATGAAAATGATCAAACAGCTTTCCTCAATTGACAAAAGAGCTAGAGGGACAGGAAATTTTTCAAGATCAATGGATTCTGGAAGATGTCTACTAAATATATTTCCTAGCACAGACATCTCACTTGTGTGTGGCTCACCAAGAAGATGATTCGAAAAGGATGATTAGAATCTTTCTCCTCAATTTTTGTTCATTAAAAGTTTGCAACTCATAACTAGGGAAAATCTCAAGATATTCACATTGGTGGACAGTTTTATTTGTCATCCTCAGGTTCTATTAACTGGAACAACAGGACTCCTAGCTCAGTTACTATGCATCTAGCAACTAAAATTGCTGATAAAGTTCAATGTAATGTTTCTGTTTATTCTCCTGTTGAAGTTTGTGGTGATAACATCAATGGTTATCTTTTCTTACTAGTTTATGTTTCTGATTATGTTCCACCAGTGTTACCAGCTGATCATGTCAGTGTACTGAAGGTCCTGGCATGCATATTTCTGCAATAGACGCTGCTGTTTCCAAGAAATATTTGGCTAATGTTTCCATTCCTATTATTGCTTCGAATCAAAATGAACATAAAACATCTGTAAATGCTGAAAATTGTGATTGAGGACTAAGTTAAGGAATTGCTGAACGATTTCTGGATTTGATTGTGTGATAATTTTTTGCATCAACGTTTTGGATCACATTCCGTGATCCATCATCACGATGAGAGAAGAGCACAAGGATAAGAATCCAGAAATCGTTCAGCAATTATCATTATGGATTGTGGAAACTTGTTATCTTTGATAAGTTAAGGAAATCAAAATTGTGGAAAAAATTCCTAGTGTAAATTTGATTTAGTATTTCTCATTATTTGTTCTTCAGTGTTTGTACAGACATATAGTTTCTGGACTTGCACATGGCTCAAATTTTGCCTATCAATTTGACAGTTTGAGTAAGTCTGTGAATCCTTTTTAAGGCATATTATCTTTTAAATCTATTTAATAATATTAAAATCTGTCCTTTACATTAGAAAACAAACATAATAATATTTGCTCAAATTACTTCAAAAGTTAAAAAAACACTTTAGAAACTACCCCTTATTTGGAATACAGAGCTTGTACCTGGAAGTAATCAGCTGCAGAATCTCCTGTTGGACTTATATCTATCACCGAAATTCCGTCATCTGAAGATTCCTCTAATCTCTTGATTTCTGCTTTTATTTCCTTAAGCTTCATTTTGAGTTGCCGTGCTTCAAGTTCCTTTTCCTTTTGTGCCTTGATTCTTTGTATTTCAATACATGTGGAACAAGGCTTTGCTTTGCAGTTTTCAAAGCATTTCAGCATGCAGGGATGACCACAATCTAAAACATTACGACATGATTCATTACATTTCAGCTCCTTCCTCATTTTCTCCCAACACTTGATAAGCTTCTTGTGTCCACATGTATCAAACACATACATTACTTCCTCCTGACATGATCTCATTTCTCCGTCCTCTGAACACTTCTTTGTTATTTCATGTCCGCAAATACTGAATGTAAACTGTACAGGTTCAGTGCATTTTGGATGATCCCCATAGTGGCAGGTACTTTGGCAATAGTGACCACAGTTCAGCCGACTGTTGCAAGTCCTTTTACACAAGAGAGGATTGAATTTGTCAACAAGTTTGCTAGAAACTACAAAAGGTGGGCTAAGTGGATGTCGTGGACAACGGAAATGTATCGTGTCACCCACACAATTCTTTTGAGCTAAGTATTCAAGAAGTTCTGTCCAATGTTCGGACTTCTTTGTCAAAGACGTATCATTCCCACAAAAATATATTGCACCCCTTGCTCTTGAAACTGCTACACACAACCTATTTCGCTTTGCCAGGTGCCCAATGCTCCCTTCATCGTTAGAACGAACTAAAGACAGTATGATAATTTTATTCTCAGACCCCTGCAACAAATCTAAGTTTTCTTAGAATGAAATGAAACTATAAAAATGTCAGTAAATAACCAGAATAGATCAATAGAGTTAAAAGTATATCCAGCAATGATAACATAAGAAAAAATGTGTCTAACAAACCAACTACAGCGGAAATGAAGAAACAGAACTATATGAAAATAATAAAAAATCTGATGATGTTAGGATGATTCACTCAAAAGGGCACTGTTCTTTAGTTACCAGACTAGAGCAAAATGGGGCACTACCTGAAATGAACTCTGTACAGAGATGATGACATACCTGAAATCTGTCTATAGTAAGGACTTCTATAGCTTCAACAGCAGGGATTACCTTCAGCATATCTCGTAATAGTGTTACCTGACAAAGATTTACCAGGACAATGGTATTGTATTATTGCTTCTAAGATGATCTCCAATGACATGCGATCACACATAATATTCTGTAAATAGTAATGCATTCATACCTGCCCATTATATGCAGCAAGGACAGTTATTTCACCAGGATTTTGTCCTTCAGCTATCATCCAACGCACAAGGGCAATCACCATTTTGGCTTCGCCCTCATTTGTAACACTGCGTTGTTTAGACTCTCCATACGAATGAGACCAAAAATACATTGGGCTTGACATACACATAGGAGCTTTGTTTCTCTCTCCTGATACAAATTGAGTGTTTGTCCGCAAATTAGGATAAATGGGTAAGATCATGGGCACAAACTCTTCTCTCATTCGGCTCTGTGAGGACAGTGCTTGAAAAGGCAATTTATTATGCTCCACAAGTCTTTCAAATAATGAGATTGCAAAGCCATGCCTGAAACATTTTCAACTAATTTAGAAATGTTTAATACACTGTTTCTTGAAAAAATATTATGCTCTCTTATATTCCCTGCGCTATTTAACATGTAGCTATACTATATGTTTTGCTAGCCACTGTAAATATCTTCAGTAATAATTTATATCATCATAAAAAAGCATAGAGAGTTAATTATTTATAGGTGCAAGAAAAGCACACACAATCAGAAAGTACAATTTCTAAATATCAGTATACTTTTTCTCAAGTTCATAGACTTCAACACTTGGGGACAATTGGTAGTGATCGCCAATTAGAATAAGATGCTGAACACTTGGACCGAGCACAGCTAACAACTGAGGTTCCAAGACCTCTGCCGCTTCTTCTACAAATACAATTGACGGGTTTAATGCTTTTAATATTTCCTGATTCAATGCTGCACCCTGTGAAATGCAAAAATGGCGGTAAATTATCTATTCAAACAGAAAACCAGCATATTATAGTAAATTATTTGTAAGAGCAGAAAGTGCATGCCAAACAAACGAATAACATTAGCACTTAGGCCACTAGGCTATGGATTGGTCATGTTATGTGCAATGAATAGTTGAAATTTGAGCTCCAGGTACTGAAGACAGGACCAAGTCCCCCTCAATTTTGGTTCTGCAACTAAGTGGGGGCACGCCTTCATGACACACCTTAAAAACAAGTATTTTTAATGCCCATCAAATGGAGATCCATTATCTAAACAAGTGAAAACAGTTCCACTGGCCATATGTCTCACTTAAGATGCTTAGATATTTCAAAGGAAGCAATATACATATTCAAACTAAGCAAATTTAAACCAACATCTATTGCAGAGATCTTGCTATATTAGACTAGATAGATACCAGATCTGAAACAATTTCTCGAATGGTACACTAAGTGAAAATCAAACTTCAAACTGTTATAACAAACATTTACATCATATAAAAGTTCTAGACCAGTTTTCTCATACTATCCAGTTTTTTATAACTTCATTGAAGTTCTGAGTAACTTTCACAAATCATCTAAAGCTATTCAACTAAGAATCACAAGCTAAGGTAAAATTCTTATCATGTTAAAGCAACAAAGCATGTCAAACATTAAATAAAGGTTCTTGATAATTATAAGTTATAAAAGAGCCTGATATCCTGTTCATTAACTATCCACTGGGTGAGTCACCTAGCACATAAAAACATATAAGAAGCATGGTAGAGTAATTAAAGTGAAGACCAAAAATATCCACGTGGAAATAGGATACACAAGTAATGAAAGCAATATTCCATGCTATTAACAAATAGATTTTAAATATCTTCTTTGCAAGATCTCTCATGTATCTTTTGTATAGGCAGAGATACATCCCTTGCTAATGTGAATGGTATTATACACAATCTAAGTAATCACCATCACACAAAGTATCACCTATAAACACCATGACACACAATGACAGAAAACATCACCTATAAACACCGTGACACAATGTATCACATATAAACTCCATGACTATACATATATGCTTTAGACACAGTACTACAGCCTCTGCGACCAATACAATACTAAACAATTAACCTAGAAAATTGGCTTGTGAAACTTCATTGGGGCAGTGTCACCATTCCAACCCACAAATATTTCTTCCGTGAATTTCCCAACAACAACCCTGCAAACAAATAAACTTGGAAACAGAAGCCATAGTTGCTGGGAGATGTGTCTCCCCCCCTCAGAGATGCGTCTCGGAAACCGGTACCATCACTAGAGATGTCTCCAGGAGGCTGGAGACTTCTGCTGAAGTTTCCTGAGTACCCTGCCGTCTCCTGCTGCAGAAAACGACGTCTCCCGCTAAAATACCTAAAAACACTTTCAAGTTTAAACATTTGAAACTTTAAATATTAAAGCATAATGTATTTGACGCGTCTAAGAGTGATTAAATTATTGTTTTGAAAGTTCAATGTCATCATATTTTCAGATTTTCTATAAATTACTAATTTTATTTTCAGATTTTCTATAAATTATTAAATTTTTTTATTTATTTTTTATATTAAAAAAAATGGCGTCTCCAAGTACCCAGGTCTCCTATTTTCAAAAAAAAGTCGTACCAGTCCAATACTAGTCTCCTGTACCAATACCAATACCAGTCTCGTGGCAACTATGACAAAAGCAAAATGCAAGAAAATAAGACACAATGACGAGGCAAAATGCAAGATGATTGAAAACAACATACCAAATTGGGCAAAAGATTTATAGAGCATTGTGAAACCAACTATATATGGCCAAATTAATGGATGAGGTAACCGTTTCACTTTTGCTAATGTAGGCACCAAGTAATCATAAGCACCATGTTGACACAGATTTCCATTTCCAACAATGACAAGTATCTAATGTGGCTTCTCATACACTCCTAAATAGCACATCTTTCCAAAAGCACATAAACTACAAAGGTGAAATGGCCTCCTCTTTATTTCCTATGAAAAGATCTATGCATTAGCTAATGGAGGTGGAAAAATGTAAACACTTGGGACAGCAGTATAGTTAACAAAAATGATGGGACATGGGGTGAATGTTGTTTTGAACTTATCTATGACAACAAAAATAGGGAGAGGGGCCAATAGTTGGACGGAGCTCAATTGTTGGTAGGGCAGATGGATCAATAGTTCTGCACATTAATTTTGCGAGCATGCATTGGTTGTATGGAATATCATAAGACCTTTGTTTTTTAGAAATGTGAATTGGCCTCTTATCCATCTACATTCAAGGTTTAGAGGTGTGACAAAAACATAGAAAATATATGGCTCCAAGTTAAATGGGCCTTTTGCATAGGTTTTGCGGACTTCGGAAGAACATTCAAATGGGTTTGAAGTTGTTGGCCCTACTACACTCATCCAACTGGCCCTAGATACTCTCCAACTACTATACCTACTCATTATTCCTCTAAATTGCCAAAACCCCTTTAACATGTTTATAGGAGATATCTGAAAAAGTTTGAAAATGATTAAATTCCCTAGGAGGCATGGGAGATCTTTTAGGGCTAGATTTTGCCACTTGTTTCATTCATTCACTAAGAGCTCAATCTCCATCTTGCCCATTGCTATCATCGCGTTTACCCGTCATTTACACTTGAATTTTGTGCAAGAAAACTAGCTTTGAACTGTTATACACCTCGTCATGCCCTTCTCTAATTCTAGCACTGTCACATGTCTTTGGCATGGTACTCTTGTAGCCTCTATCATGCTACATTTTAATTATGATGAGTTCACTATCCCCAAACACTTGCAAACAGCTCACTTTCTTTCTTTTTTGCCCACTATAGGCCATCAATAAGAGCCTCACACTCAATTATATTACTAGTGCAACTAAAACAAAATCTAAAAGTTGAGTTGTACTTCTCACCTTGATGAGACTATATTGTCCCCATTCTCGAAATGACATCACCGTGGCTTGATTCTAGCCCATCTAGCATTCCCGTGGGTTAGAAGGCATGAAAAGGGATGAATTTTGGCATTAAGTATCAAATTTTGGTAGAATGTGTTTAGAGAATTAAGAGAGTGTTACCTTTAATCCAAGCTAAGCTCAATGTTGATCTTAGTTTCCACTTGAAAAGTCAAAAAAGTACACAAGGAGGTCAAAGAAAGCAAGGAGGTCTCCTTGCTGGTCAAAAGCAAGAAGGTCTACTTGCTGGTCAAAGCAGGCAAGGAGGTCTATTTGCACAACCAAGCACACAAGGAGTACAAGCAAGCAAGGAGGTCAGTCGACCTCATCCAATTTGATCAGCTTCTAGAAGCTTCCCCTTCCTATGGTGGTTTAGGTGACTTAGGGGAGAAGCTACCATAAATTATTTTAAAATCAAATCTGATCTCTTCCTTGTGGAAGCTGAAGGAAGCTTCCATGATAGAATTTTATAATCTCCAAAAAGGCAAAAAGGCAATCAAATTCTTCTAGGAAGGCTTGGGGAAGCTTAGCCAAGAAGAAATTGAATATTTTAATGTAGCAAATCTGACCCTCTTTAGTTGCCTTAGCCTTGAAGCAAAGTAAATATTTTAATAAAAGAAAATCTGATTCAACCCTAGGGTGGCCTTGTCTTAAGGTCTTATTTAAAGGAGGCTTGGGGGATGAGAAAGACATGTTATTTGTGATTCTAACTTGTTTGCTAAGAGAGATCTCTTGACTGAAAACAACTTCGGTCAATTCAACGTGCTGCTCCCTTGAATTTTGTGGTTTGGTGTTGTTCCCATTCCACCTTGTGAGGTGATTTCAGACAGAAATTCATCATTGAGCTTAACCAGATTGCTTTAGCACAATTCAGTTGCAGATTGCATCCTTATTTTGGTGGCACTTTCATCTCTACTTGCTGATAGAAGAATTTCCAGAGTTTCCAAGCATCTCCAAACTCCAGTGGGCTGCTACAGTTGATTTTTAGTCATCTCCAGCTGGGTATTTCATTCCACTTCACATAGCTAAGGTTTGGACTTGTGTTTTGGCACAAGTGGATGTAATTGGTGGTCTGAAATTTAAATCAGACCTGACTGTTTGTACTTCCAGCCATCTTTAGTTGTAATCAGCTTCAAAACAAATAAGAAGGTTGAGCTATCTTTGCTGGGATTGTCCATCTATATATTTATGTATCCTATTTAATTGCTTAAAGACTATATTCAAGTTCATTTCTTTCTATTGTGCTTGGAATTTTTAAATCTGCATATTACAGTAAACCCTAGTTTAAAATCAAAGTTAAGAATAAATCAGAAAGTTCAGACCAGCACAGAAAAAATTTCCAGTTTGAACCTTGTAAGGGTTCTCATAGAGACACAAGCATTGCACCTCCACTAGGTGCATTTTCACTCCTTGACCCACCAAAGTACATCTGCCATACCCCATTAGACTACAGTTTATACTGCTGCTCATCATTTTTAACAAGGTTAGGTACCATAGAATCAGCCTCATGCTATCAATGTTACCAAAGGTTTTAACTAGGACCTTGACAAAAGCTCACAACACTTGGCAACAAGACATAAACCAAGAATAGGTTTGCATTACTCTTATCATTGTTTCTTTCTTACCATCACCACAAATGCAAACATTCTTCACTTTTCTTTATGGAATACTTGTGGTTGGGGAGATTGAATTGATTAAAAATACTTTGGAGGAATACAAAAAATGCTTGGGCCAATCCATTAATTGCAACAAATCTAGGATATACTTTTTAATGCCAAGAGATCCACTCAATGAAGACTAGCCAATGCGATTGGTTTCATCATTGAATCTCCACCAAGTTTGTACTTATGCATTTCACTCTATGGTGGTGCTATTTAGTCCATTCATTGGGCGGATACCATTGCCAAATGTAATAAGAAATCGAAGTTGTGGAAGGAGTGATGGTTAACTCTTGTGGGTTGAATCACAATAATGAAGGGGATTATTGTTGCCATTCCCACATTTATGTTGTCCTTTGTGGAATTATCAACAAAGGTGGAAAAGGATTCCAATGAAATTCAAAAAAGATTCTTATGGGAAGGGATTGAATGATATGAAGAGAATATTATTAATTATATGGGATACGATCAAGAAAGAAAAACAAGTAGGTGGAGTTGTGATTAAGGATATACACAAGCAGAACTTAGCCTTAGATGCCAAGTTATCATGGAGGATGTTCGAAAAGCCAAACGCACAATGTTGCCACATTTTGTGAGGGAAATATTTAGACAATGATGATGATCCCAAGAGTATATTCAGTATGGCCAATCCTCCACACAGATCATAGTTGTGGAATTTCATGATGAAATTCATACCTATAATAATGAATCACTTAACTTGGAAGATTAAATTGGGAACCAACACTTCATTTTGGCATGAATCCTAGAATGGTTACACACCAATAGTCGATATTCTTGGTGTTGAGGGCACCATCCAAACTACAAAGGAGTATGGTGAAAATGTTAGAGATTACATGCTAATCTCTAACATAGAGGCCAAGCCTTTGAATGGAAATCATTTGATATCTTACCAAACTTGATAAGAGAAATGATCACAAAAGAGTTGCCTTCAAGAGATGCAATACTTGCTGATAAGGAGGATGAATTAATTTGGTGTCGTGCTAAATCCGAGAAATATATTGCAAAATTAAGGTACGAAATATAAAACAAGTAAAATCAAGGAAATGATTGTGCAACGGATCTATGTTGTGGATCCAATATACTTCCCAAAGCAGGGACCTTCGCATGGCATACTCTCCATTATCGCATACTCACAAATGATAGACTCCCAAAAATCAGCTTTGTTGGACCACATTGATGCCCACTTTGTGAAGCCAATGAGGAGAGTGTGGATCATCTTTTGTTACAATGTATATGCCCATGGAATGCTGGAATTTATTTTTACAAAAAATTGGATGGTCGGGTCCTTTCCTATCCTCGATTTCATCCTTATTTCAATGTTGGTTAAGACTTCACAAAAACTCATTATGGTTAGGTTTATGAAAATCTACTCTAGCAATGATCATCTAGCACATATGGAAGGAGAGAAATGCACACATCTTTAATGGAAAATTCTTGAACATAAGAACATTGACCAATAAAATTGAGATTGCTATATGTGAATACTAAAACACGAGAGTGTGAAAGGAAAAAAAAGTGGAAATTCTCTTGTTGGGATAACATCCTTTCCATGTGGTCCCTCCTAAAAGTCCCTCCATGTGATACACTCAACAGTCAAAGCGGGGATGTAGAACCTAAGCAAGGTAAATGACAATTACCTCCTAGTGGATGTTTGAAACTCAATTTTGTCGGTGCTTCGCGATGGAAGCCTCATGCATTGGGAGTTGGCTTCATAATTTGTGGTAACAAGATAATTTTGCTGGGTTGGAGTGGTAAAACTACATGACACTCACAACATAGCTGAATTCTCCACATTATATGAAGAATTAAAATTGTGTCAAGATAGGTCTCAAGTCCATTGATATTGAGGGTGATATCACAGCCCATGTTGTTATCACTAAGAAAAATCCAAATAGGTGACTTGCAATTCAAGAAGATTATATTCATATTCTTCTTGGGAAAATAGGAGAGTACCTGGTTGTTGATTACTTATCTAATCAAGTGATTGATTTGATTGAAACTTCCAAGATTTCTAGTTCTCTTGAGGATTGGAAGGAATTTGTCAATATCTTAAGGACAAATTTATTGTAGGAAGTTGAGATCATGAATTGACTGCACGACAGTATGCAAACCCCATATCAATGAGTGGACAAAAGTGATTCATATAGGTATGAATGGGATTTGCATTCTGGAGAAAATCCCACACACATATTGAAAATGATTACTTGAGGACAATTCATATTTGAATGTGGCAAATCTAAGTTGGTTGAGAATTGCAAGGAGGCCGTAAGAAGCATAAAAGGTTGATATCAGTAGAAAGACACACAAACACAATGATGGCAGAATTCTTATTGATAAAAGGTTGTGAATGCAAATGCAACCAACAGAACATGGCAAAACAACTAAGGGAGATATTGATGTTACAAACAGACATAAAGGAAGCAACGGTTCGTAAGCAAGAAGCACCTAACCCTTGCACACATTCATAATACTGAGATTATTGAGAGATTTTTGTATAACATAGTAAGGATGTCAGGAAACTTAGAATGGGGGGAATAAGCCATCAACAAGTTTGTGGTTTCTACTCATTGGGTCAAAGCTTCCAAGGCTCTTGCAAGTTTGAACAAAGACCCAGAAGAGCGTCTAGTTGGGAATGCAATATGCATTCTTGTGGCAAGGAGCAATGAAGACATGAAACATTCTATCACACTCATAAGAGAGGGATTGTCAAGAAATAATATGGGAACATATGCTTATTTTGTAAATTTTAATGAAAATATTTTCTCCTCCACTCAGATTGAAAGGCTAAATGAGATCATTGAAGGCATTTGAATCATGATCTTCACCCTTGGTTGACAGGATGATAAAGTCTCTCTCAATTGTGGTATAGTTTTTCTTTGCCTATGATAGTTTCCTCCTTGCAAATGCAATAGGATGGTTTTTATTTCTCCTAGGCTATGCTAATACTAATCCAATAGTTATCCCAGAGGCATCTACCTGGACATGGAAGGGGTTTGTTTAGACTAGAAATATCAAAATTGGTGCTTCAACAATATTTTTCTTGAGTGTGTCAAAGGATTGTTGGCAATGTTATATCCAATTGACGGCTCTGTTAGATTTCTTCTTTAATAACTCCTCTAGTGGTGTTGTTGTTACCACATATCCTCTGATAAACTTGTGATGATACTCTATGTATCCCAGAAAGGTATTTACCTATGGTTTTGTTTTTGGTGCAGGTAAAGTCATGGTATCACCTTCACTGAGTCTACCATTAAGCCTTCTTTACAAGTGATGTGTCTTAGAAGTGTGCCAAATAATTTAAGGAGACAATAAATTTAAAACTAATTTTATTAAGGTGAAAATTTATTTTCATATTAATAAACTTGAAATTTTATTTAATAAATTAAATGCATTCCATTAGACATGTACTTCACAACAAAAAAAAATACAACTATTCCATAAATCAATAGAAAGAAAAGTAAATGGCATATTTACAATTATTTAATTTTAAAATAAAAAGTTAAATGTAGATTATAGAATTGTTGCTCAAATATTTTAATTCTATATGTTCATTGACTAAACTAATAACATAAATTGAATACAACAAATGTTTTATAATAATTAAAAATAAATATAAAATAGATTAAAAATATATAAATATTCATTATCTTTTATTAAAAAAATCTTATTGATAATTTTCAAAAATTAAACTAATAAATATAAATTTTATTATTAACTATTTTAAAATTCACACATTACAAAATTTGAAAAAATATCAAATATCAAATAATTTTAATTCTAATATCTTGTTGATCCTTTTCGTACCAACTTCTAAAACCTAAACAGAGACTAAAAATTACTTTCAAATGGTTGTAGCCAACTCTCCCACCCGTACTACAGAGTAAATATAATCGAACTACTAAAAAACAACTCAGACAATCCAGCTCGCGTCTTGAGATTAAATTTAAAAAGGAATAGAGCTATAAAGAAAGATTATATTTTTACTAAGTAACATGTCTTGCTTCTTAAGAACAGGCACGTATTGCAGGTCAATGGTGGAGGAACACATGCGAGAAGTACTAAGTATAATCCAACTAAATAAACAAACACATGTGAGGATTCGAAATTAATTTTATTTGGGAAAGGTTAAAATTTTATATTAATTAAGTTTGCAGAAAGATTTCAAAAAGAGTACAAAGAATTCAAATCCGAAATTCAAATAAACGAATAAATAAATGAAATGCTGAGGACTCAAAAGAAAAAAATGTCATATAAATAAATGGGAAAATACGGGAGAGTGTTCAAAAGAAAAAACATGGCGTACCGTGGTAGTCATGCCAACAATTTTTGCTTTTTTCAGCACTTCAAGTTGTCTCCGTTTGTTGATCTCTTCCATGTCCTGGCATATTTCATCGTATTCTTTTTTTGCATCCTCCAATTTCTTGACCGTTTTTTCGTAGCTACTATGCATGATCAATTGCACCAGTATTGCCCGATGGGACTCATTCAGATCCCACGGATTTTCATCCAGCAGCCACTGATACTGCTCAAAATCTATCTGCAAAAACGAACGCTTCCTTTATGAATTTAAGTAGAGTAGAACAAGCATACATTTTTAACAATTGCAACTGGAAGAATACAAGATATTCACTCACATCGTTTGATGCTGTTAAACTTGTATCAACTGCTTGCGGTTTGTAAGTGAAAAAAGTTTCGCTGAGCCAGCGGCATTCATTCTTCTTTCCCCTTTTATTTGATTTCTCATCAGGCTCATCCAAATCATCTTCTTCTTCGGGTTTTGCTTCCAGAAATTGCTCTATTAACACATTGACGTTATCTCTGTTTTCCTCATCAACAATATCAGTATAACTATGTGTCTCCTCTGTAGCACATCCGGTTGCCAGCTGCTTCAGTGCTCCGCACGTCTTCTGACGGGAAAAGCAATCCTGTACCAGTTTAAAAGTCCTGTTATTGGGCATCCAGTTTTTGAGAATCTGGGAGATAACGTGGCGTAAATTTTTGGAGTCTTGTGAATCCTCGCTGAGGAAATCTGAAAGAGAAATTTCCTCGTCTGGCATAAAATCAGCAGCGCCAGCATGTCCTTGTGAAATCAGCTGCCTCAGTTGAAAATCGGGCATGTGGCGAAGCACCGACTCTAAATTTAAGTCCCGGCTTTCCTGAAGCCGCTTTAGAGCTTCCTCTATTTCTGTTTGAGCACGCTCCAGCTTTTTTGTGTTGTCGAAGTAATCGGGTGTGAATTCATCAAACTTGGGTACCAGTGAAAACAGATTGAATTTGTCCAAGGATGGCTCTGTGCTTCTGCCTCCCACTCTCACAATTCCTTCAGGGCAGAACTTTAAACAGGACTGGAGGAAGTGATCCAAACCTTGGTTCTTGTATGTGACTACCAGTGCAGGCCCCGCCGGCAATGTATCTGCAGATAACACTATCTGCAATATCCTCACTCCCACAAACGATTTGCCTGTGTGATGAATTGAAACGCGAGAAAAAAACTCATAATTAGCTTCTTTTTTAGAATAGCTAATGGTACTGTAAATACCCACATAGAGATGCACAATTCCGTAATTTTTTCTAGAAAATGAGCAATCCTTCTATCTAAAATTTGATTGATCTGTTGATTACCCCATCCACGGGATAAGTGGGAGGTACGTATGGCAGGAAAATCAAAGTTGACACGTGAGGATTGACATTTACTTTTTTGGCCTGTATAAAATATATTTTAGGTAGTTTTATTTTAATAGAGACAACCCTCAGAAAACTGCCAAGAAAAGATTGTATGAAGTCGAAGATAAATTTGATGGCGGCATGACCGTATTTACGGTTTTTAACTATAAAATATCGTTAATACTTTAGGATTGTATCAATGGAAACTAAATAGTGTACCATACAAAAATTATAAGAGAAACACATTTATCATTATTTATTTTATATTTCTATTCTACTTATAACTTAGGTTGGGGTTGATTATGGAAATCTATTCCTTCATTGTATTCAAATTCATATTTCTTATGTTTTGCTTTTTTCATAATTGTGTTCTATCTATGACATTAGAAGATAAGTTTAAAGATATGGAGAAGATTAGCACAATAACATTCTTTAAAGATATGGAGAAGATTAAAACAATAATATTCTTTTTTACTAATATATTTCAGAACCTTAAGATACATAAATACCGTTAATTATCATTACTTACATATTATTCAAATCATTATGAAGTTATGAACCACATCATGAATCTATTTAGGATGGGTACTAAATGGTAGATGGTCAAAGAGTTTGAGCTCTAGTTGCTCCTCTTTCATACTTTTGTTGTCTCAAATTTTAATTTAATAATTGTTGCATATCATCCAAATACAATATCATTATATATCTATTTTACAGTCTCTTATTATTTTATTTTTATTAAGAACTTGTTATCACCTCTTATTATTTTGTTTCTATTGACAACATATAAGTTTGATTCAACATTTTACAAAAACTATATTCCCCCTTTCTCCTTCCATGTTACTTCTATTTCTAAGTCTGTCTCTCCATTTCTCATTCGATGGTACTACTTTTCCATGTTGCTTCTATTTTTGAGTGTGTCAAGCATGAATCTCTCTCTCTCTCCCTCCCTCTCTCTCTCTAGCTACATCAACAGTTGAGGAGACAATACTAGTGTATTGAAGGAGCTATTGGTTTTGCACTACTTTAGAGGGTGATTTAATGGTGGAAGAGAATTTCACCTCATTTGTCGTGCTAGTCAAAAAGTTAAAAAAGACATAAGAAAAATGTTTAAATTAGATTAAGACAAGCTTTAGAGAATATAGTGGTTGCTAAACAATCCACTTTGCACTTAACAATCAAAGCTAAATCAAAATCTAGTAAATATTGAGTTCATTTTATTTTTATGATTTGTAGATTTATTTGCATTATTGATGTTGTTAATTTGAACCTAGGCTACTTAATACCTTATATATGATGTGGCTTCAACATGACCTTTCTTTTACAAAATTATTTTTTATTGTTATTTATAATTTTTCCTTCTTTAAACTTTACTTTTTAAATTTGATATTATATACTTTTTCATATAATTTTAATAAATATATATTTTTTTAAACATATCTTTTTATTCATTACATATCTTTAAATAATAAGAATAAAAATAATAATATAAACAATTTTAATTATACTTTAAAAAAACATATATTATAAAGAACGAAAAAATTTATAAAAAAAAAAAAAATTAAAATTATATTCAAATAACTTCAATCATACAAAGCAGCACATTAAATCATATATTTAAAAAAACTACATAACAAATTAAAAGTAATCATTTTGGGGAAATGAAGATTCCAATACTTTTAGCAACTACACCTAAAATCATGTGTTTTGATAATTGAATGGATATAGAATTTCTAGTAAGGGCAACCTGTTTTTTAATTAAAAATTAACTCTTCCTATCGAATGAGTTTTATTTTATATTTTTAAATTGAATATTTTTTTATGTATTTTATAATAGTATATATATATATATACACTAATTTTTTTTTTTAAATTATAAAATAAAATTTAAGTAAAGTAAGATAATTTTAAATATTATTTAAATTTATAGTTGTTTATAGATTAATAATTAATATTTAATAATAAACATGATACCTTAAATGAATTTATTTAAAAGATGTAAAAAATAAAAATAGATATAAAAATTATGATTGCAAAGTATTCTTCAATTTTAATATGTGATAGAATTTTTATTTTTTTTTAATTTCAATTTTTTTTTTTCTCTTTTTAACTGATAATTAATTCAATTAAATTCATTTTCATTAAATCTTTATAATTTTGAATTAAAGAAATATATATATATTGCCTAACTAAATTTTGAATATTTAATTGTGAAATTTAATATTTTTTTTTGAAGTATAAGACCAAAAGTTATTTAAGAATGGATCCTTAAAACTCAAATTCACAAATATAACTTGGTGAATGACTATAAAGTTCCTTTGTTGAAAACTTAGGGGTTTGAGAGTGATCTTCCAGAACGACCGTGGAAAGAGAGTCCTCGAATTATTTTGTACCATACCAAACAACAAACCAACTTTAAGAGTCGTATGCCTATCTTATCTCCGTCGACCTACACCTGAAAAGACCTCGGTATTTAGTTTCTACATAGAATTGACCTTTCAGGTCGAAACGGTTTATTATGGGATGTTTTTCAGAGGTTCTCTGTTTTCTTATCAAGATTAACAAGGGCAAAGTCAAAAATAAGGAAGCTGAAAGTAAAACCGCTGTATGAATGTCCAATTTCTCAATATTCAAAGATTATATGTAAAATGCAATTGAAGTATTATATGTTCCAACACTTTTCAAATCTTGCACTTCCCATGCCCAACTGTGCGAAACTTTTAAGAAATTCATGTTCATCTCAACTCTACAACGAAAATGACAGAAGGTGGAAGTGGATTGCCCATACCTGTGCCGGGAGGTCCTTGGATCAAAACCAGGCGGTTGTTTACCGCAAGCCTAATTGCATTTAGCTGGCTTGGGTCCAGAGTGGTCTTGTACCCGCCTTTGATTAAAGTATCCAAATCTCGAACCCCATACCGAAGACAAGTCTCGTCAAACAAGCATCCCCAATCCACAGTGGTAGCCGGGTTCGAAAGGTATTTCGCAGGTTGGTGTGTCCATTTAGCGTACACAAACTCTTCTAGGAATGGAAAATTGTCACAATCCATCTGTTGCAGGCTTCTCAAGACTGGCTCATACGCCCTGTAAAATGTTGGATTTTCAGCAAAAACAAGGCCGGATGATCCCAACAGTCTGCTCATACATTGAGCCGATGAGCCTCCAGCGCCTGCTTTTCCATCCACTGGTTCCACAAAAATAACACGGGAGTTCTTGTTCTCCTCGCATCGGGCCACCACACCAAAAGACGAAGACTCGAAATTTCTTCCGTCATCAGATATACAGAGAAGGGTCCCTGGCATGGGAAGTTGGACGGGTCCTTTACTGTCAAGTCTCTGGGCTGTTATTGCTAAAGTAATTCCAGGTTTTCTTCTACTAAAATGGATTCCTAGGACATGTCCACCGGTCCAAACTTTCATGTCTCTGGGATCCAATTTGTTTGCTTTGAGGTCAGCGAGGGCCTTTCTCAGGGGTGCAAAGCAGTCTTCCCTTAAAAGCGTATAATACGTGTCGAGGTATTCGTCCACAGAGCCATAGCTTCCGTTCTTCTTGACGAAAGGAAGGGGTTTAAGCGCCCATTGCTGTCTGCTTGTGATCTCTGCAGAGACTGGAACAAGAGGCATTTTGTCCCACGGCAGCTTCTCAAGCGACGCTGTTGCCTCGGCCGCCGAGGCGCCCGAACTGTAAACCCCAGCATGGCAACGCAGAAGCTCCACAAGAAAATCGAAATGCCCAGACGGAGCAATATTGTCTTCCTTCACAATTTCAATCATCGATTCAATCAGCGGCAAAAGATCGGTAACGCCTTCTGGACTCTGCGAGACAAGGTGAAGCATGAAATCCTTGATGAGCAAACCTCCTTCATCTTCATCTCTGTACTGATCCAAAACATACTCCTTTAGTGCCCCCGGCGATCTCAAAAACTCCGTGCCGCAGAAAAATTTGTAAAACTGCTTCACCCTCGCACCGTAGAAAGCCGCGCCTTCCTTTTGCAGAACGTCCGCCAATTCCAACACACGACACACCAGGCCCTGCGACGGCTGCCTTAGCTCCAATACCTGAAGAAACCCTACCGGACATTTCGTAATTTCTCTCAGTACCTTCCCAGGGCCTTCTGCGCAGAGAGACAGAAGCTTATCAAGATAGCGATCCAGAGCCACCGGACTTCTCCGCTTGCACCGCACAAGACGCGCGTACGCTGCGCGGGGCCTGTCTGCATTATCATTCAAAGTAAATTGCAATACATCGCCGATTTCAAGATCCAGAAGACCTGTATCGGTTTTCGAACCGTCGCCGTATCTGAATTTCACATCCTGCGAAGCCCCCTCCAACTTAATGAAGCCAAAATTATCCTTCGCATTCAAAGCCAAAATCTCTCCGACCTGTAATTTAGCTGCTACCGCGAGAGGCTTTTCCTCGGCGTCTCTCTCTACTCGTTGCCCGCCCCCACTCCCCTGGCTTCTTCCTGCGCCTCGAAACCTTCCTCTGCCCCCTCCTCTGCTATTATAGTCGTTATCATTACTTCTTTGATCACCGGAAAAGCCTCGACTCCTCCCTCCCCATCTCCCTCTTCCTCTGCCTCTGCCATTATCATTCTCCATTCTTTCTACACTGTAAAAACGGTTTACAGACAAATGTCAGCAGCCCGCTAAGATATAATTGAGAAAGCACGCTGCATGCGTGACAGCTAACATTCGACTGATTATGGAGTTGCCAATGTCTACCTCCGAGGATTGATAAAGAAAGGCGTCCACTGAACAATGTTTCATATACTCCTTTCCATTAACTTGTCTGCTAAGTTTACATTCCATCTGTAAATGTTCTATTCTAGAGAATTTCAATCGCCAGATTCCTCGTTATTGCTATGAAAAGAGGAAGGTAAAAGCACGATTCGCCTTAACGCTTTTAATTGTTAATTGTTAAAATTGTATAATTGTTAAAATTGTATTAGTTGAGTATCCACCATCAAGACATGACATAGATTGCATTTGTCCGTACACCCAGTTGCAAATTCCACTCCATTGCATTTGCGCCTTCCTCGAAAACTGTATGCGCGATTTTTGGTGAGTGAGAGCGAGTGGAGAATTTTTTTATTTTATTTATTTTTTTGTATAATTTGAATGGTAGGCTAAAGGCTAACAACTTAAGAGTTAAGACATAATGGTTGGAAAACTTATGGGAGGCCACATTTTATAGTAAAGCAAAATCGGCACGTTCCGAGTTTCTTCTTTTGTCTTTTAATAAAGTTTCGATTAGACTGATGGCCGCTTCATAATGAATGCCACGTACTGCCTACTCCGTGCCAAAAGAAGATCTTTTGAAGAAAGGGTTATTACCTAGGTATTATTATCATGGAATATAATTATAACTGAAATTATTTATTTGTTTTTATTAATATTTAATTAAAATAAAGATTAATTAATCTTTATTATATTAATAAAGGTTAATTATATAATTATTTGTTTTTATTAATATATTAATAAAAGTTAATTTTTGAAAAATAGTGTCAAGTTATACATCATGATATAATTAGAAATGGTATTTTAAGTTGTTGTGGGTATATGAAGAGGAATTTGTGAGCTAGAATAAAGAATTAATTAAAAATGGATATATTAAGAATTTTGTTTGTTCTAGAAAAAAATTAAATGGAATTATATATATATATATAGTATGTGATTTTATTTTAGTTATTTGTAATATATTTAAATATTATTTACACATTAAAATATAAATTAAATATATTTTAAAAGGAATGAGATCACAATTTTAATATTTAGATTTTTTTTATATATTAAAATATAAATTAAATATATTTTTTATATGTGATTTTATTTTAGTTATTTGTAATATATTTAAATATTATTTACACATTAAAATATAAATTAAACATATATTTTAAAAGGAATGAGATCGCAATTTTTAATATTTAGATATTTTTTACACATTAAAATATATATTATTTATATATATATTAAAAGGAATGAAATCACATTAAATTAGGAGACATCATATCTTACAATTGTTAAATATTAGATGGTCTAATAGTCAACAATTTTTTTCTCAAATAAAAAAGAGAACAACTATTTACCAATTTTAAGTTGGATGAATTATAAAATTCACATTGATTATCTCATGTTTAAATAGAGCAAACATTTCCCATCAATTTCAAAGGTTTGGAAGTACTATAAAACATTCAACCATATCCACTTGCACCTCCTCCATGCTCACTACCATATGTTCATCCACTTCGAAAAATACATAGGAAATGCATGTCTACTCGACATAGTGTTACACTTCACTTTGATAATTCATTGCTATGAAATAAACCCCTATTGTTTGAACCATGTAATTTTTGGTAGGGTTCAAACATGAAAAAATGTTATTTTTTGTTTATTTCTACCAATGACGATCATACAAGAGTATATATATGAATAATACAATTTATATCTATTGTGTCGTACTCTTATTATAAAGTTTCAATTTATAGAGATGCTCTAGATATCTATTGTAAGACAACATGATTTCAATGAAAAGTTTGAGTTCTAAATATAAAATTGAAGCACTTGTAAAAAAATTAATAGTATTCTACTTCATAAAAATTGAACTAAGTTTTTCACCTTTTTTGTTATGGAACATAAATAAGCATAACTTTGGGAGCTCATTAACATGGTGGTTTCAATCTAATGCAAATGAATGTTACACTAAACATACCTCAATCACACTTTCACATGTTCTCTAAGAATTAGATTCTTTCATATGCTTACCAATTTGCTAATTTAAGGCCTAACCACTCTTTCTCAATATTGTACTTGAGTGTTTCTTCTTTAGGCACCAATAAGCGCAAGTGCCCAAAAATAGGCTAACATGGAAAGTTCAATGATGACTAAGATTTAGGAAAAAACTTATAAGGTATAAAATTTAAAACTGTGATATTTGTCCAATGCCTTTAGAGCAATAAGCCATGTGTCAATCATTTTACTTATGTATTTTGTATTGCTGTTATTTTTCATGCATTTAATGTTTGTATGTTTTTTGGACTAAAAATAATCTTTTCCAACTTTATTTGTGTTTCCCAAGTAAAATTTTAACTAGTAAATTGATGAAATTGCCCAATTCATCCAAACATGTGATTTAATACAAAAACATTACTTTCATTTTAGTTATTAGAATAATGGCGACCATTTTAGATATGTTATTCATGTGATTAAGTCCAAATAACTAGGGTTTTTACAAATATGTGAATCTTGACCATTTCATAGGTCCAAATTTTGGAAGAAATACATAGTCCAATATAAAGCCTTATCTCTTAATGTTTACTTGTAAAGAAACTGAAACATAGAAAAAGGTGATCCTAAGTCCTAAGTGCTTGAAACAATAGGATTCAAGGCCTTTTCTTAGGGTTTCATTGAAATAGAGATAATATGGAAGGTGGTGATATATTTAAAGAAACGCTCACTTCTTGGAATTGTGTTGGCCAAAGGATAATAAAATGCTAAGAGAAAATACTCCTTTTTATTTTGAGAAAATTCTACATAGTGCTTGTTTGGATGTGACTTTGAAAAGTTTATTGTGTTCCCCTATTTTCTTCATCATCTATATAGATAAAGAATTCTTAATTATAAACCATCGTCTAATTCATCATTGTGTTGTTTAATTACAACCATTGCTAATGAGGCCAAATTTTCTCTTTTGTTGGTATGAATTTGTTGGTCTACCCATATTTGATCATGATTATTTTTAGATGGTTATATAGGAGGATACAATGATAATTGTTTACTATTCATACCATTAAAAATAGTCTTACCTCTTGATTTTCAATCTATGAGGATAGGAAATGTGGCTAACCAAGGTCTTCCTAGTATCAATGGATAACTAACTATTGGATTATGTGACTAGATAAATTGAAAAATATATAAGGTATTTCCAAGTTTCAACCATGACCAAGATATTTTATAAGACTCATATTATAATGCAAATAGATCGATGTTCCATGTAAATAATAATTCTTGTGGGTTGGAGGTTTGTTAATGATAGCATTTTCATCACATCTAATATCATAAAATTAATAGTAGCTCCCAAGTCTACAAGTGAATTTGAAATTTTAATTCCACATATAGATAAAGTAATTATAAGATTACTAGGGTTACCATACTTAGGTTGAAGATGTTTACCTAAAATGAGATCAACTAGGTATTTGTCAATTTGAATAGTATTAATCTATTTCTTTTTTCTTTCTCATGTGTTTATGCACAACTATTTAACATGTTGATTAAGCTTGATTATTTATTTGATTACCTGGATCAACAAAACTTCAATGTTTTAACTATTTGATTTCTTGCAAAAGGCGAGTATCATTCATAGTGATTATTTTCAAAGGACAATTTAGGTTGACTTCTTTAAGGCTCTTCAAAAAGGATCTTGTTTGAAAACATGTTCATTTTTTTTGTTTTGGAGTGACCTTTTAGAAAAGATCTAGAAGACGATTTTGAAGCATTTTTATTAGGATATTTCAGACGGTTATTAAAAGGTCTCTTTGGAGAAAATTTGGAGAATGTCTTCAAGTGAGCTCCAAAAGATAATCATGGAGTATTTCCAAGAGGAGCTTCTAGAGTAATTTTGAAAGATAAATTCTTGAGGAGTTCCAGAGGTATTTTTGGAGTAGTCTAATATATTGATATTTTATAAGGTTTTGTAGTTGGTTGCTTATCATTACTTTCCATCCCATTAGTTTTATACTTTGAGAGCATATATTCTTCTCCACCTATTATTTTAAATATGGTTGGTTGATGTAGAGTTTTTCCTAGCCTAAGTTGAACAACTCCACAATGTATTGCATTAATTATAGCCATATTATCTTGTTCAATTAAATACACCAATGTGTTTTGTTTATTTTTTTTAGGGTTAGAAACTATTTAGATTGGTACTAGGGGTTGTGTAACTTGGTTGGACTACTACTAACTCTACAAAGATGGTAGAAGAGTTTGTTTATAATTTTCCATGTAGCAATGACCTTGACAAAATTGGTAATGTGGAGGATTCTATTATGGTGTGGATTTTTTAGGGAACCATAACTATTGTGCTTCATTGGTCCATTGTGTACTTGATCATTTTTTATTCATCCATTCTAGGGGTCCACAAGAATATGGTCCCTAATTTTGTAGGCCTTGATTTTTAGGCCAAGGTATTCTCCATTAGTTACTATTCCAACTAGGTTGAGGTTTCCAAGAGGGATTCAAGGTTTGAATGAAGGATAAATTATTTATATGCTATTATGCCACTTAATTAACCTTCTCTATTGGAGAAGCTTTATCCTTAAGGTTTTCAATTCCTTGGAGAAACTCGCATTGGTTAGCTATGTGATTTTTATCACAAAGTAAACAAATATTGATCTTGTCCAAAGGACACTCTTGTAACAAACATTTATTTCTACATCTCATAAAATAAATTGAAAGTGTTTATGAGTTCCTGGTTTTATCTTGTATCCCATTGAGAAAGGTATTTAGTTGAACAGGTATGTCAATTTTTAGATTTGTTATTTCCTCTCTCAATTATCTTATCTCATTTGTCCCTCTTATCATAGTGGATTTTATAATTCCTCCTATAGTTTGAGAGTAGTTTCTATAGAGTGGAGAAATCTCATCAAGACATAGTTTGGATATGTCTCCTTTACCCATTAAGTTAAGGGCTCTTTTAGAATCTTCTTTTAGCCCTTTTAGAAATATGGTCTTAACCAATTTAGGAGGCATGAAATTTTCACAACTACATTGTTTCAAGATAAAACGGAACATATCTAGGAAGTCGTGAGACTCTCATCTTCTTTTTCTTAAGGGAGAAAAATTCTTCTTTTCTATTACTAACTCAAAAAAATCCTAGTATTTGTCTGAAAAAATTTCTTCCATTTACATCTAGACCTATTAATTGACTTAGAATACAATCCCATAAATTATCATATGGTTGAATCCTTCAAGGTAGAAGGTAACATCTTAACTTTTTGGTTATTAGATTTATAGTAATACATTTTGTAGAGGACTTGGAATTCAAAGAGAAACTAGTATGAGTCATGTGAGGCTAAATTGTAAAAGGTAGGTAGGTTGGAAAGTTCATGGGAGCATCATCATCCAGAATTAGGTTAATTAGATAGGTGAATGTTATTTCTACTATTCGTACTTCTCCTCCATTATTTTATCCATGATATTTGTTTAATTATCTTCTAGTGATTATTTATCTTCAAGTTTTTGATTTGAAGTCTTATGTGGACCCTAAATAACTAGTGGTCGATGATAGATTTCTTTAACTAAGACCTCTTTTGTTTTTGTTTATTTTATTTGTTTTCATTTTTTGATGTTTGGGGTTGGGGATTTTGCAACAAATCTTCATGAGGTCCTCTTTTTTTGACCATGTAGAAGAGAGAGGAGCTTTTTTTAAAAGAAGGTTGTTTATTTGAGTTCCTAATAACAACTAGTGTAAAGAACATTGCCCAACAAAAACACTAAAATGTTACAAGGTATAGGCAAGCCTTGTACTTTATTCAATTAATGTTTTGTTAAATTGGGTTGTGTCTAAGGCTATATGCAAAAGGAAGTCATATATCATATTATTATGTGTATTTTTAGGCTAGAAAATATAGAAGTGCTTATGCTAAAGTGAAATCTAACTTAGAAAACATTGTTGAAATTTTAATGTACTAAAAAAATACAATTTAATGTACTAAAAAACATTTATAAACTATTGTTGCAAAGAAATAAAATAATTAACTACTCAATTGCTTGAATTGAAATTTTTAGAATTGCTCAACTATTTCTCTTATATTAACAAATCTTTTCAAATAATTGAATTTCTAAGTGTGAATTGTGTATTGAATTTCATTTCTATGGAAATGTAGTTAATATACCAAACAACACAAACAACATGAATAAACCTAACTTGTAGATACAAATTTAACAAACAAAAATTAATTAAACATAAACATAATGAAAAAATAAAACTACTCATCTCTACTATGTTATCATGTTTCCTTAGTTGTGTGGCCAACTCACCAAAGAACATGTAATTCTTTGACTTAAAGAATCATTAACAAGATACACCAGTGCGATTTAAAATAGAATACAATATGTGAAGCTTAACCGAGCAATTCTATTTTATTTAATGCATAAATTTTTTTATTGAATATTAGAAAGAGATATATACTATGTTCTAATGCCTAAACTATAACATCATGGGTGGCATGCATCAATGTTGTTATGAGTCTTGTAACATAATTTAATCAATACAAGTTTAGTTGCATTTAATAAAATAGTTTATCTATTGGAATTTTAAGGAAGTCAACATCAAAAAAGAATTTTTCATCTTCACTTCTCTCTAGAGAATCAACATACACATTGTAGTTCTTAGCACTTTTTTACAAGACAAAAGACAAATTTCTCTAGAACTCTTCCCACGGTAGCTTTGGAATATAACAATTTTAGAGTTGTTGCGATTGTTTCAAAGCTTTTGGAGATGTGGCATAGTTTTCCATCTTCCATGGAATCCATCTTGCTTGAGCATTACATACTACCCTATTTTCAATAAAAACACAACTTTCTACCATAATCATTAACATTAAGAATCCCTATTTAATATAGAGAAGATAACAAGAACACATACATTATTATCAATCAAAATAACATATAATTTATTATACAATCACATTAATTAAAACATGATAGGGGTCATGGATGGTAAAGGAAGGACAATTTTGTTCTAATTATAAGGTCAATTTATTTATACCTCATCAAATTGTTATGTCTATCTTATGGCCTCTTGATAGGTATTTCATCAATTTATAATTGTTATGATGACCTACCAATATGTGTCATAATTTCCTTGTAATGAGATTGTTTAGCATAGCCAACATGTGATGGTATAATTATGTAAATGCATACCTAATCTATCCTAGATGCTCTATGGCAATAATATATTATTGGTAAAGTTACTTTTAAACCTCCTATGGCATGATAATCCTCAATAATGTGTAACATAACATGGAATAGTAATTTGATAGTGTTTTGTATGTGATATTTCTCTACTTATAGTGTTCATGCCATTTATGAATACATTTTCTAGGGCTTTAATAGATGTAACTAACCTTTGGGTTGACTATGAATTTTGATTATTTCTTTTAATTAGTTAGTCCTTCCAAAAATTTATAAAACCATTCTAAAGTATATTTGAACAAATATTTTTGATGCATCAAATGGGACTTTATCATTTAGTTGTGGACTATTGAAGAATGCTTAGTTATGAAATTTTATAGTAGTTGAGAGTATCTTCTAAAGGTAATTATAATACCACACTTTTTAGATTCCAAATGCATACCCAATTATCCATATAAGGACTTAAATAAGTGTTACCCAATTATCCATATAAGGACTTAAATAAGTGTTATTATTTAAAATGAAAAGTTAGACTTAGTTACCCATGTGATCAAGGTACCAGCCTTCAGTAGAAAATCATTTTATCTCAAATTACAACTTAACTTTTACATTATATGTTATTATAGTTTTAGCATTTTCAATATATAGATTAGATAGTTCTTAATTTACTTGTACCAAAATATAAGTGAGTCCCTATTTGATTCATCCTCATGGAACTATGTTTAATATATGTTTTACCATGATACATAAGAACATGTACTATAAATGTGTGCTTGTTCTAGTCCCCTAGTATACTTTACCCACATACCAATGGGAGCAAAATTTTGTTGAAGTAGGATACAACATTGTCATTTCAACAAGTTATTGTTCATGCAAAGCTATCATAAATATAAATGTTATTTTTCATACTAAAGGGCTCTATATTATTCATCCAATGATGGTTATTAAGGAGTGCAATTACTATTAAATAGCTATAATATTTCCATCCTAGTTTCACCTAACAAAACTATCACTAAATAAGGGTTACACAAATTTAAATAATCTAGAGGAAATTCATGCCATTGTACATGCATTAATGGGTTGTTCTAGATTTTTCTTGAGGTAGAGTGAGGTTGTTAAAGTGATTCCTACAAGGAGCATAAAAAACTACAAATGATCTCAAAGAAAGACTAGATTTTTATAGGCCATATGAATGCTAAAAAGATCGACATCATGATTATCAAGAGTTTGGTATAAAGTCCTTCAAGCTAGCTATTAAGGTAAATAAATTCATCATTGTATTCTATGAAATCATAAGGGAATCATAATACCTAAGATGTTGTCATACAATAATTCAAACTCTATTATTTTCAAGAATGAATTAATATTATATGAGCTTATGATAACTATCCTTGATTACCTCATGCAACCCTATCATTATCATTACCTTGGTTATCAACAAAGATATTTTTTTTAGAAATTGTTATACCATCTAACCCAATGACTAATGTTTCCTATGATCATGATAAATTTGATGCTTTATCATTTGTCGAGTAGGAAATAAGTAGCTGATCAAGATGATCTACTCACCATGATAAAATAAATATTTTGGAGCTAATGTACTATTGTACTTTACCCCTTTATGGTCTAGTCCCTTGCATTTATGGCTTGCCTCTCTACTATTTTTTTTTTTTTGACTACTTACACATCATTTTTCCCTTACTTCTATCCTTTATTTTTTCCTCTATACTATTGTAACTATGCTATGACTATCATGACTATGCAATGGTCCTAGAAACAACATTTAGTGTATTTCACGCAAGTTTGTAGTACTTAGATCTACTTACAAGGTTGGAAATAACATTTTGTGAATTCTACCTAGATCATGATTTTTTTGGAGGTTATGATGGAAATACATCCACCATTGTTGAGTTAAAAATAGATTAAAGTTTATATTTATTAACAAATTTTTAATAAATAAATGTAGATGTTTTGGATAGTAAAGTTTTTTTACTCAAGGGATCAAGATTAGTGGTTAAATTCATTGTGGAAACATTCAATATAATTTCTAAGGTAACATCTAAGATAGACTTATAAGTAGTGATTCTTAATCTTCTATTGAATTTCTTATAGCAAATATTAAATTAGTTGTAGTTGATGTTGTTTATTTTTCTTAATAATTTTTTAATATTTAAATACAATGTGTATTTCACACAATGTTGGAGTACTTAGATTGGTTGGAAGTAAAATTTTATGTATTCTACCTAGACCAAGATTGTTTTATGAGTATGTTGAGGTTATGATTGCAATGCATCCACCATTGTTGAGTTAAAAGAAGGTTAAAGTTTAATTTTCTTAACAAATTTTTAATATATAAATGGAGGTGTTTTGGAGAATGTTAGAATAAAAGGTATTTTCCTAATTAATTAGGACCCTTTTCACACTAGCTATGCTTAAACTTACTTAGGTCATACTTGTCTATATCAAATCATAGGATGAGGACACTTGTCATGATCTAATTTAATTCTCACTTGGGTTTATTATCCTTTATCAAGAATAATTAATTATTTATTGTATAATTATTCATGTTTTGTTTTGCATCAATTGAGCTATGGATTTTCATAGAAAATCCTTTTCTTTTTCTCTCTATTTGTGGTAGGTGTTTGATTGCAAGTGACTTTTGGGATTTGTAAGGTTGAGGATTTAACTCCAACATAGTATCAGAGCTCTAGATTTACAATCCTCAATTATTTTTTTGAGAGATCTAATCATGAGTAAAAAAATGGTGTATCCTAGAGAAAAATGAACTTCATTATTGCATCTAGAAGGCCCATAAGATCATTTGTCCAAATGCCAAAATATGAGCAAGAAATTCTTTGGGCAATTTTTTTATGGGTTGCACAAATTTCCAAGTTAAAATCCATACAATCATATGGATCTATATGTATGCAATATTTTATTGGGTGTGGCAGCTATTACTACTTAAGTGAGTAGACATATAAGTTTTTCAACTTGATTTAGCATTTTTCATCCATTGTACAAAAATAAAATCATGATAATTTTTTCGATAATTTTTTGTAGCATACAAGCCCATTAGGGTTAATATCATGCCTTCACAAGTGGATGGTTTTTATCATCGATGTTTCATTTTTTGGGTTGAATTTTTTTTGTATTGTCAAGGGTTAGGATTGCAACCATGGTCACCATACCAACTAGGGTCATGTTATGCCTTGCATAATCACCCCATTTTTATTTGACTAAAATGGGTCCCCCTTTTGTTTTTGTGCCTTAGGAGTTGTCCTTTCTCTTCCTTAGGTTTTTCTTTGTTGTTCTGGCGAACTCGGAGTGCGGAACGAAACTTAACTTTCAAACCTGCTTCAAGTTCCGAGTTGGTTCCCGTTCCAGTTTTGATTCCACCTATTGTCTTTTCTCTCGCTATTGTGTTTGTGTTTGATATTGGGTTGGTTTCTTCCCCTTGATCCTCTTTTGTTATTCATTTCTTCTTTGTTTCTTTATCTGTTGTTGAAGGTGGAGTTGAAATGAAAACCAAATATGGAACTTGGAAAATTTTATGGTTTAGTTTTATTCCACTTCCGCCCCGGTTGGGTTTCTCCTAGGTTCGATTTTCATTCTGATCTCGTTTGCATTTGGTTTTGTCACTTGCTTTGGTTTCTTTGTTGTTGGGGCCAGAAGCATAATGGAATTAGGATTTGGAACTTTTTAAAGTTCTATTTCTTTGTTTGGTCTCGAGTCTGCGCCCGCCCTACCTTGAGTCTCAAAAAATTGTTGAATAATCATTTACTGCTTTGACTCCTCCTGACCAACTGCATTTAATGGCATTAAATGCCACTATGCTTGCACATGCGAAATAAATTTTAAACCTCTAATTCAATTTATAATTGCTCATAATTGTGTGTAGAAGTGTTCTTATGACTTAAAGCTACAGGAAATGTGTGAGTTGCAGGTTTGGGATGAAAGCATGCATTCTTGGTCAATTCTTCATCTAATTCAACCTATTGTGGTGCGCTTTGAGGTAGGCTTTTTTTGGTTTTGTTTTGTTTTTTTTCTTCTTGTCTTGTTTTTCCTTTCAGGTTGTTTGTTTTGCGCATTCATGGAGTTGTTTTCTGCGAATCTTTGTTTTCCTTTTTTTTATTATTTTGCTTCATTTTGTTGGTTTTTCATGTTCTTTGTTGTCCATTTTGGTTGTTTTGTCGTTTGTTCCTGTCGCTTTTGTGTTTGGTGGTCGTTTGTTTTTTCCATGCCCTTGTTTGATTAGGGTTTTGGTTTGGAAGGATTAGGGCTTTTAAATCAGTTAAAATCAGCTTATTAATCCTTTTGGATTATTTTCTCGTTGATTTTGTGGTTTGATCTAGGGTTGTGATGCCCTAATTTTTTGGGAAATCAACGCGTCGTATGGATTAGGGTTTCTGTATGTCTAATCGTTACAATGTCATATTTTAGGGCTTCTGAATTTAACTTTGTTTAATCCTTGGTTTGAAGTCTTCGTGACATCATATTGACTTAAGCCCTCAGTTTCAAGGTAGTTTGAACATGTGCATAAATAATTCTACTTTTAAGTGCTTGAATACTAGAATCGGGTGCAGGTCCGAATTGGTCTTTGGATTGTTTACACTTGTTCGGGTTTTGATTTAGTGATGTTTCCACTCCCGGTCATTTATTTGAATTGAAAGTCTCTTTACTCTATGCGGAGTCGAGCTCATAATGTGGGTTGAATTTTGAACTGATGGTTAGATCTGGATTCAGTTTCCATTCCAGCTCCTGTCCTGGTTCCAGTCTATTGATAGGGTGATAATTTTGGCTTCTCGCAGAACCGAAGCCGGAATGGTATGAGAATTTAAAATTAGTATAAATTTTAATGTTTGTCTTTGTTCTGACTCCGGTCCCGATTTAGTCTCTATCTTGGTTCACATTCTACCAGTGTTTACAACAAGTTCCTAAGTTTCTCTTTGGTTCCACCTCTGGTAGGGTTAGATTTTGGCCAAGTTTAAGGAAAGAAAGGGTATGAAAGGTAAGGTGAAAAATGATAGTTTCTATACTTTTAAGGGATTGATAAGTGTATTGTTTCACAGGGCTAGAAAAATTCAGGAACCTCAAATGTTGCTTCCCAACGAAGCCAACCGGTAGAGAGCTATAGGCAGGGAGGGAAGCCCAAGAAGATCAAGCCTGAGAAATTTCCTTACACAATGAGATATAAGCATGGAGGTCCTACACCCACTACTAGCAAGGTAGATTCTGAATTACAGGATATCACATACACCAACTTGGGATAGTTTAATTTTCAAGACAAACTAGATGAGATTTATGCAGAAGAGGTCATAGGGAGGAACATGAGGATTAGACAGTCCGGTTTGGCACATGTGGCTCTTTTTCCCTTGTTAGTGCAGTGTCCAGAATTGATTCTAACTGCAGCAGATGCATATAACAGGGCTACCATACAATGCATGGATGCACAAGGAAATTTAATCATTGACTTGACTCCTCAAATGATACAATATACTTTCAACATGCCTACACCAAAGAATCCAAGATATCTAAATGAAGTAAAGGCATTGGTGGCGTTTAATGAACATAAATAAAGAAACAGATCTCACATAAATAGGAATTGTATGAGGGTAGAGAAGAAGTCTTTGTTGAAACTCCATGATCAACCAAAGAGATCAGAATTCACCCAAGATATTGGAGATATAATAATGATGCTTTCTAGAGTCTTTGGCAAAAGAGATGTAGCTTGCTTCAAGGACTGGATGTTTCCTTTTATCTACATGATCTTAGAGGGCCATCAACAATTTCATTGCTCCATGATCATATCAGAAGCTCTTCATCATCAAATGATAAGGGTGAGGGAGAAAAAAACCTTTTTTCAGGACTTCTTAGGTGGTATATTTAGCAGCCATGAGGGGTATTTTTCCTGGTTTGAATAGAGTTGGAGTCTTGGGACAAGCTGATAATGAGAAAAGAATCTGGGATCATTATGATCAACTCACCTTGCAAACATCAAAGTTTCACTTTAGAAGGGTTAATGATGCCTTTCTCTATGCCATCATCAATCAATTGACTAGAGATGCAAGGTTTAGATTGACCCAAGATGCAATGAGTTTATTTTAGAATGGGGGATCTGGTATATTCAATATCCCAAGTATAGTTATTTCTAGCTATATGGATTTGATGGGAATCCTCACTTGTTGCCCCGATGTTGCAGCAATAGAATTTTTCTTATGGAATTTTTTTATCAAGCCTTAAGGGTAAATTGGAGATTTGGCACCAAGCATAAGGCAGGGTGTCACAAATTTGTGTTAAAGTTAGGTGATTATGGATGTGCACATATTGTAGCAGCCAAGGTGATTAAAGATGAATTAACTAACTTGAAGTTGGGGTTGTATACAGCTAGAAAGCACTTTGATCCAAAGCATAAGATGCGAGATCTACTCCCCACTATTTTTGAAAAACATTTCAATATTCTTGAAGATTTTTGGGCAGATCTCCAAGATGGTTATGATCTAAGGAAAAATAATTATGAGAGACTGCCACTTGTCTTAATGGTTGAGTTTGGTGTTAAAGAAGATGTTCTTGGTACCTTGGTAGATGATGGAGTTACCTTGCATCCAACCTATGATGCTAAGAAAATTGGAACAAAGAACCTATATCCCATAAACTGGGATGAGGAGGAAACAATCGATATCAAGCAAATTGCTAGGCTGGTTTTAGATAGGAGTATTCAATGGGTTAATCTCAGGAGTAAAGAGCATACAATCCAAACCTCTAAGAATAAGAAGCCTACTCAGTATCAAAGGAGTAAGAGAAAGCAAACACCAAAAGAGTAACATGAATTCTTTCCCCCTGCTTCAGAAGAAGAGGCACATCATGCACTACTTGCTCAAGAAGGATTAGAAGAGATGGGAGGGGAAGGTGATCCCACAAATGAAGAAGAAGTCA
Source organism: Sequoia sempervirens (assembly GCA_007258455.2). Taxonomy (NCBI): domain Eukaryota; kingdom Viridiplantae; phylum Streptophyta; class Pinopsida; order Cupressales; family Cupressaceae; genus Sequoia; species Sequoia sempervirens. The sequence continues at coordinate 43,957 of VDFB02053823.1, forward strand.
CCCCTCATTTTGAAGTGGAGGGTACATCTCAATCTTTGGATCCAGCCATTGCTACTAAAAGAGAAGCCTTTACACTAGCCCCTTCATTTCCACAAGTTGTTGAAGGAGTGCCAAATGAATTTGTGACAGAGGGATCTGAGTTGAAAGGTAAAGAGGCTGAGGTGGAAATTCATGAAATAGATACAGACTCGGAGGTTACTCCTTCAAATGAAGAGTTTAAAAATGATGATAAATAAATGGAGGAAGTAGGTAGTGAACATGTCCTCACTCTCGACGACCAATATAAATTATTTGAAGAGACCACCAAAGTTTTTGAGGAAAAGGAATTAGAAGAGGTTGTTGCTGCCAAGCTACAAGTTGAAGTTGTTGCTAAGCAACAAGAGGAAGAAATTGCTAAGGCTAAGGCTGCAGAGTTAGCAAGGGTTCAAAAGGAGAAAGAAGACCTCTTACTGCAACAAAAGGAGTAGGAGATTAAGATGAAGGTTGAACGTGATAAGTTGGCCCTGCTTCAGAAGATTCATGATTTGGAGGAGGAAAAAGCGAGATAGAAAAGGGAAAGGGCGGCTTTGGAAGCCAAATTTAAAATGATTGAGGAAACCCAAAGAAAGAAAGTCGAAGAGGAGTGTTTGCTTAAGGAGAAAGAATCAAAAGAAGCAGTTGAACGTGAAGAAGAAGCTAAGAAGCTCCAAGAACACATAGCAAGGTTGGAGAAGCAAAAGCAAGAAATGTATGAAAAAAAGAAGCTGCAAGATGAGAAGGATAAGGCGGAGAGGGAGAAACAACAGGAGGTTGAATCACAACCTAGGACTAGAATATGGCAAGCCTTGTCTCCAGCTACTTTATCTTCTACACTATTAGTGACTCCACCTATTGCTCCAACTTGGTTAAAATTGGATCTTTAGAAGAGATCGATGGTGCAACCCCAACCCCTGGATTGGGAAAACATGATGAAGAAAATAGAACAAGAGAGGCCAAAGAAGAAGGTGAGAATTTTTCATTTCACTATGTTGACAAATGTTGGAGAGTTGGTAGTGGAATGTGCAATTGGTTGATTACCAATTGGGATCAGTAAATTTGGGAAGGCCAACCAAGAATGAGCAAATGAATTTAATTGATATAGTAGCCTCTTCCACTAAGTAAAGAATTATCAAGGATAAACAAAAGAAGGATGAGCTTAAGGGTCAGTTGGATCAACTACATAAGTTCCTTAAAGATATTTCCACTACAGGCGGTCAACAAGTTGAAATGCCCAATGCTCCTGTGTTGTTAAGTCAGAAGGAAGCAGCGGACTTGATTCAAATGAGGGAAAAAGGCTAACATGTTCAACAAGTGGATTGAGCAGTTAAACAAGGAGGTTGATGAAACTCTACAAGTAGGCTTTAAGACTCATAAGAAGGTGATACAGTTACTTGAGGAGGTTGGTACTTATGTTGTTGCTTTATAGGGTGAAGAAGAGCAAGGAAGATGATACCTACAAAAGATAAGGGAAATTCTTAAACTTTCAAAGAAAGTACTAATTGAGCAATCAATACTAGAAGAGGGTAATGAGGAGTTCCTAGAGAAAACTCAAAGTATCATAATATTTAAATCTTCTTCTATCCATCAGCATAAGGACCTTTTGCAGCAGATAGAGAAGGATTTGAATGAACAAGTAGATGAGTGGAGGAATCAATTGCTATTATTGCTAATGTGGACATGCATGTGGAGAAGGCTATATCTTTGGATGGTCTGAAAGAAAAGTGGACTGGCTGGTTTCAAGAGTTGAAGCAAAAAGGAGATCGTGATGAAGGACTGCTCTTAAATAAACTCATCAATGTTAGGTCAGAAGTGATGGTAGCAAGGAGAGATTTAAGGAAGATGAAATATATTCATGAAATAGTTTCTACTGAGGTGAGAAGAGTAAAGTTTGAGGACAATTGGCTTGATGGTCTAGATATAGTGACAATTCAACAAGTATTCAACACTTATGATGAGTATGTTCAAGAGCAAGGTGCAAAGGATGGACTAGCGTAACTTCTTTACAATTGGTACCTTGAAACTTGGTCAAACAAGTAGTTGCTTCTCCTTCTAGCAGTCAAAGGATAATACCAGGTTCCATATTTCTTGTAGGATTTCACTCCTTTGTTGAACTTTTGGATAAAGAAGAGTTTCTGGTTAGGGGTAGAAAATGATGCAGTGGTGCTTATCTTTCTTTTTGGATCACTTTCCTATAGGGATGGAAATCCTAGTTTCTATTTATTTGGTCTTATCTCTTTATTCAATCAAAGACTATAAAGATA
>VDFB02053824.1:0-11090 GCA_007258455.2 Sequoia sempervirens
AACCCAATGAGGGAAAAAACATGGTGAGGATTAGCTCACAATATAAGTAATATCAAAACTGGTACAAAGGGACTCACTGCCAAAATAGGATGCACTATCCAAAAAGGCTCACTGTCAGGGCTCACTACCACAGAAATAATACAAGAAGATAGAAGAAGAATGTTACACAAATAAACACTTCTCAATGCAACAAATAGTCCACCACAATTTCTCACACAATTTTGTAGTCTCACATGAAAGATATCGGATGCCTTTAGCTTAGTGCCTTTGGAACCCTAACATGAAATTCACATTACTCTACTCAATTTTGCATCTCATTACAATTCACTCACAAAAATCTCACATCAATATTGCTTCTTACTCTTTCTTCATCCATCTTGCATCAACGCCATACATATTTATATCAATATCTATCACAAGCTTTCTCCAATGTCAGCCACTAGTCGTTATACATTCAAATTTGAAATAGGTCAACACCCAAACAATCCTGCGGTGGATAGGAATGAAAGGTGACCTACATAAGTCCTTAATTAGGAATCAAATAGATCCCAACACACTACAACACACTTCCACAATCCTCATGTGTTAAACACAAATTTGGATAGCACCCATGCAAAACCCCATAAACATTAAGTACACACTTCCTTAGATCAAGTCAAAAGTTCTAGACAACATAATTTACTTGAACTCAATCTAGAAAAATCCATGAACTACTTAAGATTCATCAAACACTTCAACCAAACTTTGCATCAACAACTACTTTAACTCAGGATAACTAATAACCCTTATTCGCACACTAACACATGAAACTTACACTGCACTGCACCAAACCAAGTAAAACTTTGAAACCAAAAAGATAAATGCATTATTAGAAACTTCCTAAATATACACAACATTAATCCAAATAGTAGAGAAACACAAAGCAAATACATTTCTCCTAGACCATAGAAAACATTACTAAACAACTGGCTCACACATTGGTGAAATTATCTCGCACCGTACAACAATCCAAAAACCAAAATTTTAAATATAGCAACCTATGTCACCCTTGAATAAGCTGTAATATCTGCACAAGAATAACATCAGCATAGAAGGAACTTGGAGCACAATATCATATCACACTACGATCATTTGCACAACATAGTTTACTCTGTTTATTAAATTTTCTCAAAATCACTTGGAAACCAAGTACCAAAACCATCATCTCAGCTCATTCCAACAAATCTTCAGACTCTACAACAAAATAATAGCTCCATGTACTCACAACACTTCCTTAAGGTCTCAACTACACATGCACAACTTGTTTTCCTCTTTTCACAATTTTCTCAATATCCTCAACACCTTCATCCCATAGTTGATATCAATGACAGCACCAGTTAGTGGACTTCCTATTGAAATCAATGACAACACCATCATTCTTGCAATAGATAGATGGATATGAATTAGATGATTCTTCTTGTAGAAAAGAATAAAAATCTAAAGAAAAATAAGTATAGATTAAATAGGAAGAAGCTCCGAAAAAAGACTCCTAAAACTCCTAAGTATGTGTAGAAGAATCATTATGAAGAACACATCATTGGAATTAAGAGAAAAGGTATACTAACAAGAAGGAAATCTGTTGAAGAATATATAAATCTATTTTTACTTTCTAAAGTTGAATCTAAAATAGTGATTGAGGCATGCAAAGATGAATATTGGATCAAGGCTATGGAAGTAGAGTTGTTGTAGATTGAGAAGAATCAGACTGTGGAACTTGTCCCAAGACCAACAAAGAAAAATGTGATTGGAACTAAGTGGGTATTTAGTGTAGTAACAGAAAAAGTTTCCTTTTTCTTGCTTGATCTGATAATTGACATACAAACTAAACTAATGGTGTCTTGGAGTGGTGTTGTAATGTTTTGTACACATTCACATCATTCTATACCCCTTTATGTGACTAAAACATGCTTTAATTAGTCCTTTGCAAGGGTGTTGTAAAGTGTTGTAACACACTTTCACACTTTTCTAGGACTTATTTGCTTAATTAAACCTTATGGGCCCCTTTATAATTAAAATAAGCATAATTTGTACCTTTTTTAAGTGTTGTAAAGTGTTTTAAAGAACTTTCACATTTATCTAGGTAGTCTTAATTCATTATGGTTAAGTGGAGTTATTAACCCCCTTTTTAGGCCTTAATTTTGACACCTCCTGAGGATCTCTCCCGACAATTATAAATTAAATATCAAATTATTTCATTGGGGAATATTTCATCCAAGTAAGTTGATCCAAGACCCATTCACCCATGATGGAAAATGGGTCCTCCCTTAACAAGACCACCCTTTCTCAGTTGATCTAGAAGGGGTTTTTGGCCTTCTTTCAGCCCCCCGAAGCTTGGTCCTAGAAACTTAGCCAGGACCCATTCGCCTTTGGTGGAAAATGGCTCCTCTCTTAATCAGACCCTAATTTTTGAATTTCATTCTGGTGGGAATTTAATTATGTTTCTTTCCAAATCTGGTGGCAGCCTTAGTTCTTTGAATTTCGGGGTTAATTTCCCAATTTAGTATAAGGGGTTACTTCACATTATTTATCCTAGCAATTTTGTGTGACTTCATGAGATCAAAATCAAGAGCATTAGAGCACTTCAAGAGTATTCATAAGGCATTTCAATGAAGATTTCAAAGGTTTATTGCAGCAATTCAAGATCATATCATCATGTCAAGGGTTTAATGCATTCCTGTGTGTTGAGCTAAGAAGTTAATGTTGCATTGAGGATTCATTTACAAGCAGCATCCTACATCCAAGATCTACATTCTTCATGGAAACTCCATGACTGTTTGCAAATTTGTTTCACAAGAAAAAATACAAGGTGACATCATTTACATTGTTGCACTTTCATGCTTCAATTTCTTCATTTCATCATTTGGTTTAATTACCTACAAGGGGTTTGACTAAGGCAAACCCCCATTCACTAACAAATCAACAAGTTTTCTTTCCCTTGAGTGTGTGATTGCAGATTTATAGGTTGAGGATCAAGTTGAGCAAGATTTGGAGTAAAGTTGTCAAAGTTGCAAAGTTGCAAAATTTTCCATTCAAAGTACAAGATCACAAAAAGAGCTCTACAAAATTGCATACAAGCTTCTAGAACTTGATAACCGAGATTTCAAGAGTGCATACATCAAGGTATAGATCTTGAAACGATTTTTCCAAAATCCTAAAAGGACCAATTCACCCCTAAAGGCGAATGAGTCCTCCATAGCTCAAAAACAACAACTTTCTAGCCAGGTACAAAGCTTTTTATGATCTAAAAACATCCCCCATAGTTGCTATAACAGTTAAGTTGCATTTCTAGTTATTATTAGCATCTTATTTTGCATATTTGAAGTGATTTTGGGCTTGGAAAATAAGTGATCCATCTCATTTGCACTAACATTTGAGAAAGATCCTATTTTCTACCATTTCATTCAAAAACAAACTAAATGAGAATGGAGAAGTGGTAAGGAACAAGGCAAGGCTTGTGTGTAAAGACTACTCACAAGTTGAAGGAATAAATTTTGAGGAGACATTTACTTTGTTGGCAAGAATGGAAGCTATTAGGATGTTTTTGGCTTTTGCAGCACACAAGAATTTCAAATTTTATCAAATGGATGTGAAGTATGCTTTCTTGAAACGAGAATTAGAAGAAGAGGTATACATAGAACAATTGAAAGGATTTCAATTATCAGACAAACTGGATATGGTTTGCATATTGAAGAAGGAATTATATGGATTGAAGCAAGCTCCTAGAGCTTGGTATGCAAGGTTGGATAGGTACTTGATATAACAAGGATTCAATAAAGGTACCACAAATAGCAATATTTACTTTAAAGTTGAAAGAGCTCAAATCTTGATTGTGGTTGTATACGTTGATGTCATAATATTTGGAGGCAATGAAGCTATGTATAAGAAGTTTGTAGAGGAAATGCAGAAAGAGTTTGAAATTTTTATGTTTGGGGAGATGAATTTCTTCCTTGGACTACAAATCAATCAGCTAAATAAAAGCATTTTCATTTCACAATCAAAGTATGTCAAAGAAATGTTGAAGAAGTTTGGAATGGAAGATTCTAAACTAGTGTGTACCTTTATACCTATTGGTTGCAAGCTGAGCAAGAATGATGAATCTCCTAAGGTTGATCAGAGCAATTATAAGTCAATGATTGGAGAACTGCTATATCTAACTACTTCTAGATTGGATATCATGCATGTAGTTTGTCGTGTGGCTATATTTCAAGAAGATTCTAGAGAATCACATGTTGCAGCAGTAAAAAGGATATTCAAATACTTGAAGGGCACTCTGGATCATGGCTTGTGGTATCCAAAGGATATTGATTTCACTCTAAGTTCTTACACATATGTAGATTGGGTTGGTTGTGTAGATGATAGGAAAAGTACAAGTGTCAGTGCATTCTTTCTTGGATGTAGATTGGTGTCATGGCTAAGAAAGAAACAAAATTTAGTATCTTTATCTACTACAGAGGCAGAGTACATAGCAATAACATCTTGTTGCACACAAGTGTTGTGGATAAGGAAAATATTATAGGATATCAAGGTGGTATGTGATGAACCAATTTCTATCTTTTGTGATAATACAAGTGTTATCAATATTTCAAAGAATCTAGTATCAATTTTTGAGAGAGAAGGTTGTAGAGAATGAAGTGAAGCTTGAATATGTGCCTACAAAGGATTAGGTTAGTGACATATTTACTAAGGCTCTTCCTAAGGATAATTTTGAGTATCTCTGAGAGAAGTTGGGGGTCATTGCCCCTCCTTCTTTGAACTAGATGCATAAGGAGACACATCAACCCAGTGGATTTCAAGATGCATAAGTACAAAAGTTGGATTTAGCATAGAAGGTTAGGATACAAGAATTTTGATGATATTGTCAAGGTTAGTTCAAAAGGGCTAGTCTAGTATATGCCAAAAATAAAGAAACCTCAGTTAATTAGTTGCAAGCCATGTGATGAAGGAAAGTAGACAAAGAACAAATATCCAACTAAGGAGTATTCCATATTAAATCCATTGGATTTGGTACATACATATTTGTAAAAAACAATGAGGACTAAGATTCCACAAGGAGACATGTATTTTATGACTTAATTGATGATTATACTATTGAATGCACAAGACAACTGAGAGGGGGTGAAATAGTTGTACATAAAAACATCAAAACCCTCATTAACATTCATATCTGTATTGAACCTTAAACCCTTAACAACATGAAAAAAATAATGAAAACACATCCAAACACATGAGAATGCCAAATCTATGTAGAAAACCCAAGAAGGGAAAAACCATGGTGAGGATTAGCTCACAATATAAAGCAATTGCACCATTGAATACAATAGGCTCACTGTTAGAGGGCTCACTGTCCAAAAGAAAAGAAGGGCCCACTGCTAGATTAGAAAGAAGAAGAAATAAGATTGTTACAATGAGAAATCCATCTCAAAGCAACAAAAAAGTTCCTCCACTACTTCACTAAAATGTTCACTCTTTCTATAGAATGTAGACAACTTTTTCTCACTGCTTCCAATAGTCTTAGGAATTAAAGCTCATAATGCATTTCATATTTTTTCACTTCACATATCTGAACTATGCATCACACACTACTTTTCTTAATTCTCCATCAACTCCACTTGTATATAGTATTTTTAACCTTGAAAATAATTGACAAGTTTGGGTAAGCACCTCAACTATGAAAATTCAAATTAGGTTGGCACCAAAACATTCCTGTAGTGGAAAGGAATGAAGGTGAAGCACAACACACTTTAACTCAAACCTAAATACACTCATACATGCCATGCCATGCTTCCACAAACATCGAAGCATTTCCACAATTAGTGTAGACAACAAAGGTCAGTCAAACTTGTGTTAACACCATTAAACAAGTACACACTTCCTTTGATCAAAGATGAATCACATAACACACACAACAGTTAAAACTAATCTAGAATATTCCATCAACACCTTAAAATCCAACAAATCCTTCACAACATCATATACCAGAAGAACATATTCATTGTACACAACCAACTAACCTTCCACACACTAAAACACCTAAATCCAACCTTGCAGAGAACCAAAACACAAACAACTTAGACTGAAGATGGATATGAGCAATATAAGCACACCTTCAAATTTGCAAGACCATAAACCAAACTACAAAGAAATGTAGAGAAAAACCATTTCTCCCAGACATCACTACCTTCGCAATTCACACACTGGTGAATACAAATTTCTCTGCACAATGATCTAGGACAAGAAATTCTAGATACAACACCACTGAACACCTCTAATCAACATATCCAAACCACATAATTATATCTTCAAAACAGAAGAAATGTGGAGCAAAACCAGATCACTACTCTGCTATACTAAACTGCTCTCAACCACATTGTTTTCTCTTTTCTCCAAATTTTCTCAAAAACACTCTGAAACCAAGCACCTCAAACACATTATCATCATCTATAACACATTATTAACAACTCAAAAACACACATTCTCATCAAAGAAACACTAGAGGTTGACATTAGCAATACTACTAATGACAACATAATGCAACCAATCAAAACATCATTAAACAAACTTCCAACAATCTCTCTATAGACCTATTGACATCAACTCAACAACCTGGAACTATTGACCTCAATAACAACACAAAATCTGAACAATCTCCCCCTTTTTCATTCATGGCAACACATGGAAAAACCATCAAGAATAAAAAACAACAGCTCTGATCACCAACTCATATATTGCACCACTATACACATTGTTCCCCCTTACACAAGCATCAACTCTTTTCTCTCCTCCTTAATTCATAAGGTTTTTCAGTTAAACCTCTCTCCAAATTTTTCCCCCTTTGACATCAATGGAAAAGGGTGGCACATTTGTATCTCTCCCCCTTTGACATACATAATTTATCTCCCTCAAAGGAAACATCTAGAAGGGACAACAACTGCTCTGCAACTTCCTTTTCTTTTAATGTGCTTTGTTTTATTCACACCTTCTCTACACACTAAACAACATACTTCACCATCTATCAACCACTACACATATCCACACAATGATAACACTTACCCCCCGAACTGCAAAAACTAACAATGCTTCTACCTACTCCCCTTGAGAGGTAGCCACCAACATTAGCCCAAAATAAGGAATGAATCTTGACATTCACTAGACTAACGCATATCCTTATGCATCTAGTTGAAATGAGGGAAAATAACCCCCAACTTCTCCTAGAGATACTCAAAATCATCCTTAGGAAGAGCCTTTGTGAATATATCTACAACTTGATCCTTAGTAGGCACATACTCCAACTTCACCTCATTCTCTAAATTTTTCTCTCAAAAAGTGATACTGGATTAAAATATACTTTTTCCTTGACTACATTACCAAATTCTTTGAAATATTCATAGAAATTTTATTATCACATAAGATAGAAATAGGTTCATCATATACCACTCTGATATCCTTTAAAGTTTGCTTCATCCATAATACCTATGTGCAACATGATGCTGCAACAATGTATTATGCTTCTAGGTAGATAGTTGCATTATTGTATGAAATATTGGATCAATTTAGATAAAATCAAACACATATTAATAAGACATTAAATCAAAAAGCTGAAAAGGAAACAAAATATGCAAACTGTAACAACAGCTTTCCGAAACCGTCTTATCTTCCTCTAACTTCAGCGTTTTGTTGTTTCGAATAGCTCTCAGATCAGCAGATGGAGCTCAACAAAAGGACAGCTAAAGAACGAGATTTAAAAGTGCATACTATGCTAAATGCAAAAGCTATGCTAATATGAAAGTATGGTTGTGATATTGAAACTGATATGAATGCATAAGCTGATTAAAAGTATGGCTGTGCAAATGCGTAGGTGTGCAAAAGTGAGTGCGTGCATGTAAATGTGAATGATTATGCGTAGTGTAACCAAAAGCTTGGATTTGCACGGGCTTTTATAGAGTTTTTGAACGGATTTGATTGGCTGAATCAATCGACGGTCCGGATTAAGCTTGTTCGAACGGACGGCGGGAGATCTTCGAAAGTGGAAGAAAAGGATGGAAGGTTTCCCTTTTCCTTCAATTTTCGTCATTGAGTTTGAAGGGAAACTTCCATTTCAAAGGATGAGATAGAATTTGGAAGGGTGAGTTAGCACGAGTTAGAAATTAAATAAATTAAATTTATTTAATTTGAAAGTGGAGATGAAAATGGAAACCCACATAATTAAATAACTCATATTTAATTATGTTTAAAAATGAAAATAGGGTGAGGAAATATTAAATAAAATATTTAATATTTTAAATCGATTATGGGATGGAGAATATTCCATTATTCAAATATTCAAAATATTCAAACTTTAGAACCAAATGATAATTAAATATAAATAAATTATAAAAATTTATTTAATTTAATCAAGCGAAAGATAAAAGATGAGATGAAGAAGATATTCCATTATTTAAATATTCAAAATATTTAAACTTTAGAATACTATGATAATTAAATATAAATAAATTATAAAAATTTATTTAATTTAATCAAGCGAAAGGTGGAAATGTTAATAATTAAATTATTTAAATTTAATTTAAGGTAGAAGAATTTAGAAGATGAACAATATAAATAAATAATTAAATTTATTTATATGTAGATGACTTTAGAGGAATTAATTAAATAAATTATATTTAATTAATTAACAAGCTTAATCATGACCATTTTTTAGGCATTATACATTTGCCCTCTTTGAAGTGATGTGTAAACACATTGCTTCCAAAAGGCCACTTATTCCGGTATGTTTTGATATTTCTGCGATGATGCCCGCCGGAGGTAAATCACGGATGAGAGAGAGTGGTTTAGCTTCATGACAGATGATGAAAAAAAATGTCCATTTTGAAAATAAAGTCAAATTTACCCTTGTTTGACCTTTAAAAGGTAAAAAGGTTGAAAAAGACAAGTCATTTGCACTTTTGACTTTAGTGAAAACTGTATTTGTGAGAGTGACATCGCGACATGGAGATTCCCTATCATCGCCACCGATTCGAGAGATCATGATATATCAGAGGCCGCTGCGTATGGACCACCGGTGAGTCGATCTATCCTCTTGTGCTTTCGAATTTTTCCGTTTGAATCAAATTTTCATGCTTTTCTGTGGATTTTAAATTTTAAAATGACGTATGCGCGCATATAGAATAGTTTTGACGCGCTTTCGAAAAAAACAGGCGCGCTTATGGTAGAAACATACGCACATAGAGCATAAATGTTAGACAGTCAGGATAAAACCAGTTAGGCGCATCCCATAGAAACTAGCGCGCATATAGGGTAGGATAGAAAATTTTAGGGGTAGAGCGCTTATAGGGAAAATAGGCGCGCATAGAGCAAAAACGTGCATCTAGTAAAAATATCGGCGCATACGGTGATTAAAGTGGCGCATACGGGAAAACGCGCATAGGGAAAAAAGAATGGTGCATACGAGATTTAGCGCATCCCGTAAAAAGAACGGCGCATATGGTAAACTAGGAAGAATTGATGTTTTGATGATAGTAACGTGAAAATGATGATTTGTCTTGCTTCCTTGGTCAAGAGATAGGTAAATTGTTGTGTCATCATGCTGATATGGATAGAAAATGATAGAATAATCTGATGATTGATAACTTTGCTTCCTAGGGTAGAAAACAAAGAGTAAATGATTGATATGATTTCTGATAAATTTGCTTTCTGCGATAGAAAATAAATAGTGATTGATTGTAGAACAGATTTGAGATGATATTCAGCTAGATAGATTTGATTTGATTTGATTGATAAGACTGATTGTGTGATATGGGTCGTTGATTTGATGTATTGATATGAGTCACTGATATGGGTCACTGATATAGATCACTTGATATAGGTCACTGATAGATATGAGTCTGATTGATGTTGTTTAAATGATTGATATGATTCTTGATGAATTACCATTGTGATGAAAATAGGAGGTTTTCAAAAACCTCGAGATTAGAGAGCGACATTCAGTAGGATGGGATCGAATCCCTGAGTTGACACCTGCTGACATAGCGTTGATTGATACCTGCGGTTTGGGATCCTTGTTGGCGATGCCGCCGATTAGGGTCAACAGAGGATTGTTGACGGCACTTGCAGAGCGATGGCATTTGGATCACAACACCTTTCGCATGTTGACCGGTGAGGTGACAGTGACTCCTGAGGACATGTATAGGATCTTAGGTATCCCCGTGGTTGGAGCCCTTCTGTATTATGATCATAAGGAGCTGGGGGGACGGATGCTTTGAGGAGAGTGTACGGAGATGCACATATAGCTGGGTACTGGGTATCATGGGTAGACTTTTGCGGATATCCCACCTTGCCGGCAGTTTTGGGTGCATTCATTGGAGGTTTCCTTTGTCCGGATCGCCGGGCAAAGGGATTATCAGTGGGATGGGGCAGGATTCTAGAGCAGATGTTGCTACAGCCGAGGAGATACGCATGGGGTAGCTGCATGCTAGCACATCTCTATCATGATTTGCACCAGGTGGTGTACAGAGGATCATCCAATTTGTCTTGTGGAGTGACACTGCTGCAGATCTGGGCATGTGAGCACTTTGTTGTGACGAGACTGACGTGCCCCAGAGTTAGGCCACTAGGTAGGCCCTATATCTATATGTATGCGATGTTCCTTACCCAGCCCAAGCTGGGCAAGGTAGATTACTGGAGGCGATTGTTAGATGACATGGATACGGTGATATGGCGACCGTATCTTGATTGTGAGCCATGGGCGACAGATGACATCGAGATGTCATATGTATGTATTCCACGGTTCCTGATAGGGAGGACTCCCTTCATTTTGGAGAGATTTTTGGCATTACAGGTGCAGAGGCAGTTTGGGTTTACATAGAGGATGCCGCAGGGGGTTGCACACTACGCCCGGAGCAAAGATGAGGCTGGATGGGGGCCGTGTATTTCCTATTAGGCCGCATATACAGAGTTTATTGCATTAGCACCTGAGGTATGGGTTGACAGACGAGACATTGTGGATGCGGGCATGTTTGATGAGTATTCTGCATATTGTCACATGCATCCCTTTCCTC
>VDFB02053826.1:0-19187 GCA_007258455.2 Sequoia sempervirens
AAGGCTTTGTATGGCCTTAAGCAAGCTCCTCGTGCATGGTATGAAAGAATTGATCGTTATCTGTCAAGCTTGGGCTTCTCCAAGAGAAATGTTGATTCAAACCTTTACTTCAAGGTAATTGATGGTGAAGCATTAATCTTGGTTCTCTACATTGATGATCTAATTCTTACTAGAGAAGATCACCTCATTCTCAAATGCAAGGAGTTAGCTTATGAGTTTGAAATGAAGGATCTTCGTCTCATGCATTACTTCCTTGGCTTAGAAGTATGGTAGAAGCTAGATGAGATGATTCTAAGTCAAGGGAAGTATACTATTGATATTCTAAAGAGGTTTGGTATGTTGGATTGCAAATCCATGTCTATGCCTATGGAGACCAACTTGCATAAATTGAAAGAGGTTGCAACTACTTCAGATCTAGTGGATTCCACGATGTATAGGAAGTTGATTGGATCGTTGATGTATCTAGTAAATACTAGACCAGATATTTTCTATGCAATGAGTGCACTTAGTTCATGTGTGAACCAAGGAAAATACATCTAGTTGCAGTGAAGCATATCCCAAGATACTTGTGCAGAATATTTGGATATGGCTTGAGATATTCTTTGGGTGTGAACTTGGAGCTACATGGTTATACTAATTTTGATTGGGTAGGGTGTGTTACTAATCGAAAGAGCACCTCTGGATGTTGCTTTAACTTAGGGTATGCGATGATATCCTGGTGTAGCAAGAAGCAGTCTTCTGTGGCACTGAGTACAGTAGAGGCCGAGTATATTGCAGCTTGTGTGGCAGCTCGAGAAGCAGTGTGGCTTCGAAAGCTCCTTGCAGGATTGTTTGGTCAATCAATGGAGCCTACTATCATTCATTGTGATAACCAGAGTTGTGTGAAGCTTTTTGTCAACCATGTGTTTCATGACAGAACTAAGCATGTTGAGATCAAATACCACTATATCAGAGATATGGTATTGAGGAAGGAAATCCAGTTGAGGTATATCAACACTAATGAGTAGACAGCAGACATTCTCACCAAGCCTCTCTCTAGGATAAAGTTTGTGTACTTTCAATACAAGCTTGGTATGGTGGAGAATCAAGCACTAGCTGAGAAGGAGTCTCAGCATCAGTGATCCTCTTTAATTCATTTCTCTTTGAGAGAGATTTGAGGTGCAAGCCCTTGTTAATGCTTTGAGATTTGAGGTGAAATCCCTTGTTTCCACCCTTTGGGAGAGCCATGGTGGATGCCATGTGTGTGACTCCATGAGAACATCACGTGAGAGATTCTGTGATGATTTTCTTGCACTTGTGTTTTCACCCTCTTGGAGAGCCACGGTGAATGTCACAGTGAGGTGACAACATCACATTGAGTGATTAGCACTTGTACATACCATCCATGGGAGTAGCCATGATGGTTGATATCACAATGAGGTGATGCTTCTTTCTTTTCCACATATGGGATGAGCCATTGTGGTTGACATCACAATGAGGTGATGTCTTATGCAGCTGGAAGTATTTCTCCCTAGCTGAGAGGGAGTGATGATGTTATAGCAGCTTCAGGCTCATTCTTCCAACCTCGAATGAAGAAATAAATTCATATAGCCTAATGGCTATTCATTTATTGAGATAATTAAGTGAAGAGGCGCTTCACTTGGCAACATTACTTTTCTCTCTTGGCCGACCTTCATTGTAATTCACAATTATTATTTGTAATTATTCTTTTCATATGTAGCTGATCTAGATCTTGAAGAGGTGTGACCTATCTATTGATATGTATTTATATGAGGTCATTTCCACTCATTTGGAAATCAAGCAAGTTCGTTCATTCCTTCTTCATAAGTGTGAATTCTACTATGAGCAGATTGTGAATTCTCTAAGTGTAGATTGAAGGTCAAGTAAGAGCATATTACTTGTTAGTTATTACAGCCATTGTTGGTGTTGAATATTGGCCTAGTGGTTGGCCACATTGTAAATTGTATTGTTGCCATTGCTTATATATATAAGAGAGATAATTGCTAGGTTTTTCTCCCTTGAGTGGATGGTTTTCCTAGGGTATCTGTTGTGTTATTGTGTCTGATTTTGAATTATTTTTTTGTGCATTACATCTTATCATAAATCTAACACTCCTAACATTTTCTAATTAGGACTTCCCAACGCAACCATCTCATAACCGTGTGCTCCATCTTGAAGTCCTAGTTCATAAGAATAAAGTCAAATGAGTCTTGGTGGATGGAGGTGCGGGTCTAAATATTTGTACTCTCAATCTAATAAAGAATCTAGGATTCTCTGAAGATGTCATTGAAAAAGGTAAGGGTATTACTATCAAGGCATATGATGATAAAGAACGGGTGTCTCAAGGCACCATTCAACTCCCTATTCATGTAGGGCCAACAATCATGGAAACTACATTCCAAGTCCTTGATCTTGAACTACCTTACAATATCCTCCTAGAGCACCCATGGAACCATGGGATGTAGGCTGTCGCATCCACCTTCCATCAATGTGTCAAGTTTCCTTATCAAAATCAAGAGGTCACAGTCCATAGAGATCCTGAACCATTTTATTATTGCAAAAATCTAGAAGCCAAGTACTACAAGATCCCTAAAGTCCCAAAGAATGATGAGGGACCCACATCTCCATATATAGACCCATCTACCCTAGCCTCCACTTCTAAGACAAAGACACCCTCCATTCAAGACATCTCTGATATCAAATTCATTATCCAATATAATGGGTGTGGGGATTACAAAATGAAAAGGAGTTCCTTTGTAATAGGAGAGTTGCCTCAATCTCCTCGATCTCATGGACAACCCTAACCGATTGACACACCATCTCAAACCTTTAAATCATACCCCTACAGATTCAAAAGGTGGGGAGACCGAAGTTAGGAAGTGGTAGATGAAAGGGACATATCAAGCTTATTGTATCAAGATGAAAGGCTTGTACTTGATCTTCCTATGGACAATGACAACAAAGGAGTGCAATTAATGCAAGGATGGGGCTATAATAAAAATGAAAAACTTGGTAAAAATAATAACAGCCTTCTAGAACCTATCATTCTTGAGAAGCGTGTGAAGAATCTTGGCCTTGGATGTACCGCTCTGAAGATAACCATACATGGCAAAGGTGCCCTGGTTAAAAAAGTCAAATCTCCTCTTCAATTACTGGTATCCACAGGGCTACCTTTAGATAACTTTACCTTTGATATAACTAATGTATGTGACGAGGACCCCATCACTGACCTACCCATGTTATTCAAGGATTCCTCCCTTTTCATGATCAGTACCCTATCTTTCAAACCAAGTAACCAAACCAATGAGCTAAAACTTGTCTACCCCCAACTCATCGATTATGACCAACGAGGACCACCGATCTTAGACACATTCAAAAATGATGAGGCTCTCTTGGAATTCATGGGACTGCAGGATACTCTACCACGTGGAGAACATAAAGTTGGGTTCTCCATTGAGCTAGACACACACACATACTATGGAAAAACAATTGAATCCTTTAGTTGCAAAATTGAGAATTTAAGATTAATATCTAGGTCTTTAAGTGAAAACCACACGGTGGCACTTTCTAACCCAAAAATAGTAAAAAAAAGGACGTATCTGATGGTGAAAACCTCTCTAAGATACCAAAGGATGATGGATTCAATATTCCCCTTAATTCTCTTCATTAAGAAAAATCAGCAGTGCGAGCAAAAAAGAGTCATCTAGTCAATCTGGGAACCGAAGAAAAACCACATCACCTTCTATGCAAAATCACTTTTGATAGAAGAACGTGAACTTCTAACTGCATTTTTGAGAGAAAGAAAGGTAAAATTTTCATGGACCTATGTTGACATGCCTGGTCTTGATCCAGAAGTTGTGGTTCATCATCTAGCCGTCTATCTAGAGGCAAAACCAGTAAGAAAAAAGCTGAGAAAGATGCATCTACACATAGCATTACTGGTCAAACTTGAATTACAAAATCTCCTTGATGTTGGCTTCATACATCCAATTGATTATCCAAAATGGTTTTCAAACCTTGTACCTGTTTCTAAGCCCACTAGGGGCATATGCATTTGTACTGACTTCAGGGACCTAAACAAAGCATATCCTAAGGATGATTTCCCTCTCCCAAATATAGACATGATTGTGGATATGACGGTAGGACATGAAATTCTATCACTAATGGATAGGTTTTTAGGATACAATCATATCATGATAGCTAAGGATGATCAACACAAAACAGCTTTCACCTACCCATGGGGAACTTACTGCTGGAACATGGTGCCATTTGGATTGAAAAATGCAGGAGCTACCTACCAAAGAGATATGATGCTAATATTCCATGACATGATTCACAAAACTATAGAAGACTATGTGGATGACATATTAGCTAAATCAAGAAAGCATTGAGATCACATAGCAACACTGATCTCCATCTTTAACAGGCTAGAAGAATACAAGGTTAGGCTCAATCCAAAGAAGTGTGTCTTCGGTGTGCAATCAGGGAAGCTCCTCAGGTATATTGTATCTATGAGGGAAATCGAGATAGACCCTGCCAAAGTCAAAGTGATCCTTGAGATGGAAGCACCAAGAACACTAAAGCAATTAAGGGGTTTGCAGGGAAGACTCCAATCCATTTTCCAGTTTATAGCACAGTTAGCAAATAAGGCTATCCCATATTCTCATCTACTCGACAAGGGGGTAGCATATAAATGGGATGAGAAATGTGATCAGGCGTTCAATAAAATCAAGGAGTACTTTCTCACACCACCAATCCTTATGCCACCAATTATGAACAAGCCATTGATCTTGTATATATCGGCAATAGTCGGGGCCCTTGGCACTCTCTTAGCTCAACATGATGAGAACGGGAAAGAGAGAGCTATTTACTACATCAGTAGAACCATGGTAGGACATGAGCTGAATTACACATTCATCAAGAAGGTTTGCCTCATAGTAGTGTTTGCTACACAAAAATTCAAGCACTATATGTTGGCCCATCAAATAAAACTCATTGCCAAGATAGATCCTTTCAAGTATTTACTTTCTAAATCAATGCTCACAGGGTGAATGGCTAAATGGGTCATGATCCTAACAAAACATGACATTGAGTATGTAGAACGGAAGGCCATTAAAGGACAAGTAATTTCAGACCAACTAGAAGATGCGCCGATATATTCAAAGAACCCATTGGTGTCAAAGTTTCCTAATGAGTCAATCTTTAACCTAAGTTTGGAAGATCATTGGAAAGTATATTTTGATGGGTCCTACACACAACATGGGTCAGGAGCAGGAATCTTCTTCATCACACCACAAGTATATTGCATACTGAATTCATATAAGTTGTCTTTTCCTTGCACAAACAATATTATAGAGTATGAGGCTCTTGTCATAGGACTTAGAATTGTAGTACAATGGAAAATCATGGAACTTAAGATTTATGGGGACTCGCAACTTATCATCAACTACGTCGATAATGAATACCAAACAAAGGATGAAAAATTGGCCTCATACAAGAAATTGGTGGAAAGCCTCAAGGAATTAGTCATCGACATCATGTTTGAACAAATACAAAGGGTAAACAATAGAGAAGCTGACATTATGGCAACAATTGGATCACTACTGCATATCCCATGCAATGTCCATAAACATGAATTCCTGGTAGAGCATCTTCTCATACTAGCATTCGAGGTACCAGAGTCTAAATTTGTGTGTGAAATCATTGGTCCCAGTGATCCTTGGTACCACGACATATACACCTACTTGAAAATAGGAGTCCTCCCTGTTGATATCACCTTGAACCTAAGAAGAACCTTTATCAAGAAGTCATCCTATTTTATTATCTTAGGAGACACCCTATACCGTAGGAGTATCGAAGGAACCCCGTTGTGATGCCTTAACCCTAAGGAAGCTTTGACTGCTTTAACTAAGGTACACGATGGAATTTTTGGATCACATTCAAGTGGTATGACCTTAGGTAAGAAACTGTTGAGGATTGGGCACTACTAGCCTGCGATGGAAAGAGAATCTCATGACTATATTCAAAAAAAATTATAATGTCAACAACATGGGGACCTCATCCATGCACTAGCTTAGGAGCTCCAATCAATCATAACACCCTGGCCCTTTTCAAAATGGGGGCTTGATCCCATTGGTAAAATCACACCCACCTCATTCAATGGACACAAGTTCATTATCACTGCCACTGAGTACTTCACAAAGTGGGTGAAAGCCATTCCAATGACCTACATCATAGGGAAGAAAATTTCCAAGTTCATCCTGAACTACCTCATTTGTCGCTACAATGTCCCACAAACCCTTATCTCATATAACGAGACACCATTCAAAAACTAGGATGTTCAAGAACTATGCCAAAAATTCAATATCCAACATCACTTCTCTACTCCATATTACCCCCAAGGAAACAGCCAAGCTGAGGCTATGAATAAAACCATCTTGAAAATCCTAAAGAAAATAGTCAATGAAGCTAGTCATGACTAGCACTTATAGCTAAATCTCGCCTTATGGGCCTACTGAATGAGTATCTACACACTAACAAGTGCAACCCCTTTCCCCCTAGTCTATGGATTAGAATCCATCCTCCCCAATGAGATCGAGCTCCCATCCTTAAGAATATCATTGCAGAATCTCATTACTGATGGAGAATACCGAGTGTCACAGTTGAACGAGCTAGAACTACTGGATGAACAGTGCATGGATGCCTTAAACCATCTACAAGTCTATCAAAATTGTCTCAAAAGGAGCTACAAAAAGAAGATCAGGAGTTAGACCTTTCACGTCTGAGAGCTCATATTGAAGGAGAATCAAAAGAATGTGCTAAATCTAAACAGCAAGGGAAAACTTGAGCCCAACTGGTTGGGACCTTTTATCATCACAGCAAGCTACAAATCAGGAGCATATCAACTATTAGCACCCCAAGGTGAGCCTTTGTAGGATCCCATCAATAGCTCCCATCTCAAAAAAAATTATGCCTAAGCTTGCAAGGTATAAATCCAAAAAATACAAAAAAATATAAAAATCAAAAAAAGGATTCAAAACAGCAAAGAAAAAAACCATCCTCTAGTGAAAACCACTTCAGTGGCGCTTTGGGAAAGTACCTTGGGAAAACCTAGCAAACAAGTGCCTCATGTAAATAAGCACTTTCCATCCACCATGATCTCTACGGCTTGTTCTGCATCATTCATCCATCACATTTCATATATTTTTCCATCACCCATCTGCATCTGCATCATAGCTTGATCCTATGTTTGTATCATGTTCCCTCCTAGTACTACTTGGCACATTACTAAGGTCAATTTTTCCTACCTATATCAAAGTAGTCTATTGCACCATGTTGGGGGCATGTTCTTATATTGGATCAGATTCATGTATATTCTAGAAGTCTTCCTTGAAAACAAAAAATCCAAAAACATTCATAAAAATCCAAAAATCCAAAAACATCCAAAACATATCAAAAAATCCAAAAAAAGGTCAAAAAGTCAAAAAATAGAGTCATCTTGTCGAACTACGGGTCTCTGAGCTTTGAACGTAGGCAAGGCCATCATCGATGTACATCAAGACACCCTAGGTCAGTCCTTTAGGAGTCTGTCACAATAAACTGGCAATCTATTTGTTCATTTCTCATAAATAAATGAGTTTGTGTCAGTCGAACTACGTGGTCTTTGTGTGTATAACGTAGGCAAGGATAATCTTTTATCAGCCCCCGAGGCCCCTAGGATAGGTCTTTAGGTTAGGTTCGTGGTCAAAATCTTAGAAAACCCAAAAACATTGGAAAATTTGGAAATCAAAACATTTGTAAAACATCTTGAAAATACCAAAAATAGCCTCAAAACATTTCAAAATACCAAAAACATCCATCCCATCTCACTTGCACCCGTAATAAACATTTTCTCATAATAAATGATTGTCATCTCCCAACCTTTGGTGAAACAATCAGAAACAAGTTTAGCAAATTGGAAGTGAAAACTCAAACATCAAGGTCTCAAGTCTAGGTCAGTAGGTAAACAAGTTGGTAAACTCTTATCAATAGCCCATCATCCAGTTAGTCCCAAAATAATCTAATAACATCATGTCCTAGGATGCATCCTTCCTACAATGGACATCAACATCAAGCATCACCATAGTTTATTCTTGGCTAGAGGTATGAAGAACATTAGCTTGTTTGTTTACTTGATCTTTGTCATGATGATTTAATTTATTGCGCTCATTCCAATGACCTCTCGATGATGTCTAATCAAAAAGATTTAGAGAGAAAGGAACGGAGCATTGATCATTATATTTTGTCTATTGTGCTTGTTGGATATTCTTGTAATATAACCTTGGTCATGCTTACTTTGTATGGTGTGTAGGGAGGGTGTTTTGGATGTCTTGTTGACTATTACCTAGGAAAGTTTTACATCTTTCTATGTTTTGATCTGAGATGTTTGAAATATTTGAACTGCATCCTAAATAAGGTTTGGTATGTCAGGTGTGAACAAGGATACTCATATCTAATCATCAAGTCAAAGTCCAGCACACTAGGTACAATTTCATCCAGGTTCTTTATACCTTGATGCATCGTATCTATGTGTGTTATCAAAACTAAGGTAAGTAAGCTCTTTATATCCCCAATCTCTAATAATAAATCATCATCATGTTTCTACATCATCATCATTATTGTATTTTGAATTCAAGGGTTGATTTCTCTTTCTTCTATCTTTTCCATATACTAATACTAACATGGTATCATGACATTCAGAAATAAAAACATTTATATATGCATCCATCTTGCATCCATAAAATGTTAGCATACCGCATATCATACATAATAGAAAGCATCTCATAAACCATACATTGCATGTTCATCCATCACAATATAGATTGGTTATTCTAAGCATCTCATAAACCATACATTTGCATAAAACATTCATTGCATAATCATATAAACATTATCATAATCATCACATGTCACATCATGTATACATAAATATTGCATCATCATATCATGCATAGAAAAGATACTAAAAAAGAAATGGAACATATCATTACATTACATAAATACATCTAAATCCATCACATATAAAGTGCATCCACATAGATCCATCATCCATCAATAATATCGCATCACATCATAAAACGTCATAGTATAAGCATTACATACATCCATCCATTCATTCATATATATATCCATCACATAAAATAAAATATTGCATCATATAAACGCATCGCAAGTCATCTCATATATATATCAAAAAAGTTGAATATCATGATACATCAAAATCAGATATATAGTATCATCATTGAATATACAAGAGGCTAGTCAAAAACTCAGCCAATCAATATGTATACACATCATAAATTGAGTTGTACAAAACGGTGTGTCCAAGTGTACTATCAATATCCTAAGCTTCCCTCGCTCTGTTTATCTTCGTGATGGTTGCCTCGGCTCTGATGGTGAGACCCTGATGTGCCTATGCGAGGGGTCCTGGTAGGAGCAATCTAGCTAAGGTAGGAGAAATTTGGCTCCCTTCGCTCCTGTGCCACAACTCTATAGTACACTGCCTTGTAATACGAGGCCTCCTACATCGCTCGGCCATACATCTTAGTCGGGACTATGGCCTATCTTTGAATCTGTTGTGTTGCAGCCCCTAACTGTTATCTCTATCATGTCTCTAGTGTTAGGGCCATGTCTGAATCCCGCCTCATCTAGCGCTCTTGTGCCACCTCCTGTCATGCCTGGCCCTCTCTTGGACCAGTGTCTGAATCTAGGCCCGTGCTTGCTAAAGCTGCCCTGTCAAAACCTAAATTTGGGCCTATAGCGCTAGTATATGTATGTCCCTAGGATCGGGACCCGGTGGTGGTCGTGGGGGTGGCATGTGTTGATGTGGTTGTTGATGGGGTTGGATCAGTGGCCTCTATCCAACAGGTGGCACCAATGGTGGGATCTATCCATCATGATCTCCACCCCCATCTTATCCATCCTGCGACTAATCTCCTGGCTATTATGGAACCTGTCCAATCTTGGGTCCTCTGACCCGTCCTCTAGCCACGGCTGGCACAGCTGGTAAGGTCAATTGAATCAGGGCATGAGCCAACTAATATGCATCATAAGCCTGGGTGGTCCCTACATCTACAGGATCGTCAAAGTATACCCACGACACCATGACCAATTGTTTGAAGTCATTGATCACCTATTGAGGTGGGATCCTCTATCCCCATGTTGCCTCTCTAGTCCTACGAGCAAAAATGGCTCTCTGCATATCATTGGGTTCATCCTGCACCTCCCTAAATTGTCGAGCAACCCTATCTAGGAGGTACCACTCGACCATATAATGCTCTCTCCCCTACATGTACCGATACTACCAACAGTAAAAGAGATGATCATCATCATCATGCCATCTGGGAAAGTGGAGCCAAGGCCTCCACCAAAAAATTGGCATCTCATCCAAAACCTGCCTCTAGTGCAAGTTGCCTATAATACCTGTGAAGTGGAGGGTGGTCATCCCCCCATATCTGTATGTTGTAGGATCATCACAGTCAGTCTGGACGTCTACTATTTATGGCCTGAAAATGGCAATGTGCTCATAGGCCCACACGTGAAGAAGGGTAACGCCTGTTCAAATGCTACGAGCCCCGCTATATACAACTTGGTGCATATCATGGTACAACGATGCTAGGATGACTAGCCCCCAGGTGTAGATGGTCATGTCCTCCATCATCTAGGACTAAATGATCCCCCACCCAATGTTGCATCCTCTGGCTCGTCGGTCAGGAACAAGGACTCCTGAGATCAATGTGTCAAAAAAAATTCAAATCAAGGGAAATCCCCTCATATCACAAAGGTCTATCTGGTCGTTGTCCACCTCGTATGAATTGATGCCAAATAACTAGAAAATGGCATCATTGCCAGCCTCGACATCATAAATAATGTGCTCCCCATGAATAGGGATCCTCAAGATCCGCCATATGTCCTCCAAGGTGATGGTGGCCTCGCCAATAGGTAAGTGGAACGAAGAGGTCTTGCTCCTTCATCTCTCAACCAATGTTATCATCATCATGAGGTGTGTTTGAACCTCGGGCATCTAAGCAATGTGGCCAAATCTAATCACGCTAAGGAAAAATAGGCCCTGGTCTGACAAATGTCCCACTCTGCGTAAGAACCGGCTCTTGTGCTCCTTTGAATGGAGCACTGGCAGGACCTCCTACAACCAAAACGTGCACAACATCAAAAATTCGCTCAATGGACGCCTTTTCAAAATTAAAAAATCCTTCAAAAAGCAAAATCAAGTCAGCATGTTAAAGGTGACGCGACATTTGCAAAAGCGACCCTCTGTGTCTTGCAAATGTGGTGCTATAATCAAATGCGATGTTCTCCTCCAAAGGCGAGTTGATATTTCTGAGCAATGCCAAGATCTCCTAGGGTCACGTGATGCAATATAGCAAAGGCGAGTCAGAATTTGTTGCACGACTTTGGAACCATTCAATGTCGTGCAACACTCTAGCACAAATGCGGGTCGACATTTGCAAAAGTGACGTCACCTATGACAAAAGCGATGCCCTAGAGGGCTGCTTTTGGTCTACCTAAAAGACCCCTAATAAATGCACCAAAAACATGCAAAACGAGAAAAGTTTTGAAAAGCGTACCGAGGGTCCTACGTCCTAAGGCCACTAGAACTCACGAACCCGATCCGTCTAATGTCTGGGAAGCACATGAGTAGCCATTCCGTCAGCACCTCAGAGAAAAATTACCATAATCTCTAAAGGTCAAGTGAGCAAATGATTTGAAAATGACCCTCTTAACCCCTTTTATGCAAAAATTTTAGGGTTTTTTTGGGTATTTTTTAGGGTTTTTGAAACCATTTAATATGTTTTTTTCCCAAACGAAGCCCTTTTTGATCCATTTTCATCATCGTAAGCTTAGTTTTGCATCATGTGGGTTGTTTTCCACTCTTGAATCATTGTTGAATCTTTTTCGTGAGCTCGACCTAATTTTGCAATTTTTGCCTGATCTCTCGAGGGGGCAGTGTAGCAGCGTAATTCCTTCCGCTGAGGCAGCAGTAATCCGTCCGAAAAAATCATAAAAATTTTATATTTTGATCATATGGTAGTGTTATTATTTGAACCGACGCAACAGGTACTTTGCTTCAAAGAGGGGAAAGATGTAGACACTGAAAAAGTCATCATTGATACTATGCATCTAATTCTGATCAACTAACACCGTTTCTTCCTAAATCATCTCAAATTGATCAATTAATTGAATAATCAATATTATTTAATTAAAATCAGCAAATTCAACTATCAATCAAATAATTAAATTTATTGATTAATTCATCCTTCTTCTAACTAATTATTCATCTTATTTATTTAAATCAAATCATTTAATTAAATCCCCCTAAATCCTCTCATTTGATTAAAAACCAATCAAATCAAATGTCACATCTCCTAATTCACTCCAATTAATTAATTCTGGATTAATTAATCCTAAATCAGCTTTCTAATCATCATTATCAATTCCTCCAGTTTTTAACTCCTCAAGAGTTAAATCAACCATGGTCAACTAACCAGGTTGCACATGAGAATAATTTTAATTAATTATTTAATTCATCTATTTTCCCTCACCAAGGCATATTCTAGGGAATATTCCTCTCAACAACCTTTCATTCAATTTCCCTCCATTATAGTCATTTTGAGTCCATAGCTTTTCATCATTTTCAAGCATTGTAGCTAGATTATAGTCAATTTCACTCTTGGATCATCAACAAATCATCAAGCTTTTCAAATGGATTGGGAAAGGGCTTCTTTCCACATCAAAGGAGCACCACTCCCCCTATCGGATGGAGGTTTACCTAGTTCAATTTGAGTTACATGTTATCCTTCATTATTTTCTTGTTATTTTTATGTTTTCTCTTGAATTTGGCTAAAGAATCTCATAGGGAACATTATATTTGCTTTTCTAACATGTTTGACTTTTTTTTGATGATCTCTTGTTAGTTTGTGCAAGTTTGGTGTTCACACATACATACAAGCATACATACATACACGCATACATACATACATACAAGCATACATACATACATACAAGCATACATACGTGCATACATGCATAAAAGAATACATACATACATACATACATATAGGCACGCATGCATACATACATACATACAAGCATACATTCATACATACATAGGTACATACATCTAGGCATACATACATACATACATACATATACATTTAAGCACAGAAACATACATACATACATTAAAATATATATACAAGCATACATACATCAAACATAAATTTAAAAAACTTGCACAAAAATAATTTCAAGTGAGACATAATGTGAGTGTGCTATAACATGCTTGTGTTATGTCTCAATAACGTGCTTACGTTATATCTCACTTTGGGAAACATTAAGTAAAAATAAGCAACATGAATCAAAATACAAAGAAATACATAACATGAGTGCGTTATAATGTACTCATGTTATGTCAAAACTATGACATAACATGAGCATGTTATAATGCGCTCACATTATGTCTTGCTTTGGTAATTCCCAAGCCTTTGGCTTGGATTTGCTTTAGATTTCCAACCCAAAGGCTTGGAGTGCCTTCCCAACATCCAAAGACGTGTTTTTGCATATTCTACAAAATTTCACATAATCTCGTTTGTGGCAAACGTCGGGTTTGTATGTGTTTCAAGGTCGAGTAAATCAAACACTTGGGTAATGTTAGGCTCTCTCTTAGTGATTTAATGATGTAAATTTTTTCACATTTTGACTATGTTAAGGCTTTCATATTTAATTCATTTTGTCTGTGTGTTCGTTTTTTTGTCAAAAACCAATGTTTGGTATTGTTAACTTTATTTTTTAACCAATCATTGAAATTTCAAATAAATTACATTTTTATAAACTAAACTCCATTCTATACATTCAAAAAAACAATTGATTTTTTATTAGTTTTCAAAAATTATAGGAGTGCCACAACCAAATTTATGTTTTTCAGGATGTGTCCACTTTGAAAATTAGTAAAAAATAATATATTCATTAAAAAATTATCAAAAAAATTGGGCATAAACTACATGATGTTAGCTAATTTCTCACTGAAGCGATTTTAAAAATACCAAAAAAAAGTTAACCTTTTGAGGGAGCCACAATAGACTCTATGTTATGTTTTTTGACAAAAACAACACCAATTTTTGTGGCTCCCTTTTTTGAACCCCTTAATCTTTACCATTTTTTTCAAAAACTGGTAATTTAGAAAGTAGACTCAGAGCACTACGATCCTTGTTTTTGTTGTATCTAAAATTTTTGAGTGTAACTATCCTCAATTTCTCATCCAAGGTCAGTATTTCCTAATTTCAAAAAAAAGTGGCCACTTAAGACCCCTTTTTGGCCCCCATCTTCCTGCACTTATGGTAGATAAAAACTAGGGTTTAGTGAATTTTACATACAAAACATATTTTTGGTTTACTAATAATCTTGATGTAGAGATCAATGATAATGTTTTTCTATGGAAATTCCATTTCTCATGTTTTTACAAATTTGTACGAAGTACTTTTTCAATTTTTTTAAATTTTGACACAACATATTGGGGTTTATTTGTGCATGCTTATTATTGTCAACTTTTTAGCTTCAAAATATATAAAACCATTTTCTTGGATAACTATGGTATTTAAAATGTTTGGGTTGGTGTATAAACTTTCTTTTCAAAAATTTGATTATGTTGATGAGAATTTACCTTCAAATCTATTGTGATTTTCCTTTACTCGTGATTTCCTAAATTTAAGAAGTATTTTGAGCAGTCTCTTTTATTTCATTTTTTAATTTTATTTTTTATTTTATCATTATGGTTTTCTCCCAGTATATTAACTCGGGAAAACAAAAGTTACATATGTTATATGCATTTGAACCATCCTTACTTCCTATTCTTGTGTCATTTTTCCAATAATATAAAAAACTTGGTGACAAACTTATTCAAATGGTATTAGATTTGCAATCATTTATACAACAAAATATGACTCTTTAACACCTAAAACATAAATCTACGATCTCAAATTGTTGCATTTAGCTAAAGCTAACCTAAACATAGCGATACAACTCCTTCATATACTACCACTATGAACAACCATTATGTATGCAAACATGGCTCTATACCACCTAAACTGTCTAAAACCAAAACTCGCATTCCTTTTCTTTGATGAACTAGAAAAAGTTGTCACCTAGGACCATATAGTGACTCATTAGGGCTTTCCTTGATGTGCTTATCCAAGCAACTCAAGCCATCTAGATCTATTATTCCCAATACTTTCATGAAGAATATTGCTCCCTTTTCTACCAAGTGTTTATGAGCCAAGATGGAAGTTGGACTATTGTAGACAAAGGGTAACCATTCCACATGGTCACCTCAAACCATGAGTCTCTCGAAGTCTTTAGGTAAGGGAACCTTGTTCCTATATCTAGCCACCTCCAATACTGGTCAAGGTTACCCAAGAACTAATGCCTCACCAGTTCCTTGGTAAGTCATTTTATGTCCTCTTTCATTTCCCCCATGTCAATAAGTGAGGCCACAAACATGGACGCAATGTTAAAATTGACTCAATATCGATGATTTTCTCTAAAAACTTCTCATTGAGCATCCATTGTATTGAAAAAAGGATGAGAATATGCCTTGTCTTGAAAACACATTGTAATATACATTATACTATTAACCCCTAAAAATCCATTTGTCTCTGGCATGAGGTAAGTCGAATAGGTGTGTCCATAATCACTAAGCACCTATTGAGCATTGAATAATGTATGTATCAATCTTTGAGACTCCTATATAAATAAACTTGATATGTGAATTACACACACAATAGCTAGTGTGAGAAAAATGCTCTTAATGATTTACAAGGGTGGTTCTTGTGGCTTGTAACTGAATTAAATTTATTCCATCATCATATAAAGTAAAATGGTATCATCACATGATCCTACTATTTGCGGCTTTCTTCTTCATGATTAGTTTCTAACAACTCATAGATAATCTCCACATTCCTTATAACAATTGAGTTGTCTAATGAATCAGCTTCCTTGTTGGATTGACGATAAACATGGTTTGAGATAAAGTTATCTAGTTTAATTAATTCCTTTTGTATAGTTCCAAAAAATAATTAGAGTTTCCCATTGTGAAGTGAATTCAACCTGACAACATTCACCACTAATGTTGAGTCCCCCTCAATAATAACATTTTGCAACTTGAGATTCAAACATATTTATAGCCCTACTAGTCATGTTTGGAACTTTGCTTCATTGTTTGTCCCATTTTGAGATGCTTGGAAGCTTTGCACATTGAATTTCTATTGTAGTCATGAATGATGCACCCCAACCTTGACGGGCTAGGATTTCCTTTTAAAGCCCCTTTGAAGTTCAAATTTACCACCCTTGTCTTAATTGTTCCCATTTTTCCTCTACTCATTTTGAAATGGTCTCAACACCACCAACTCCATTAACAAGGAAAATGCATGATATTTCCATAGTTCATTATAATAAATTAGCCATTTATATCATTTTTTTATTGCAATCATCCATTAAAGTATGTCAAGGATATAAATATGATATTAATGAATAGGTTTGGACTATAATTAATTAGCAATGTATTGATCAAAGTTGAAAAATCTCTAAACTATTATAATTTACTGCCATACAACATTTCCACAATGATTAATTTGATAGAAAAACTATACAGTTACTTATTAGAAGTACTCTCAAATTAATAAAAGTTAAATATTAATAATGATGGTGGATGAGCTATAAAACAATATCATTGTAGCATGGGTGAAAAAGTTAGGTGTTCTTAATTCTAAGTAGTTGAGTTTTGATAGTTATAAATTTTAGAAGCATGCTCTTCCCACATGGGGTAAGGATTATGTAAGGCCTTGTTTCTCGTACTATAGTTACAAGATTTCTCTACCAATAATTATGTTAAAATTGATAGACTAGACATTCTTGACCTAATGATTGACTATGTGATGTATGATGATTCGATGTCTAACTATTGTATTAGCATAAGGGAAATATCTTTAAGTTTAGTAATGAGATTCTAGTATCTCCAACTTATCTCATATGTCCTTAACATGCATAATAATAGCAAAGATAATTTTTCCTATGAATAAACCTAATATTTTTATTTCAAGGATTTTTATTTTTTTTTGAAAAGAGGGTAAAAATTTTATTGCATCTAAAACAGTATTACAAAGTCCAAAGAAAGAAGCCACAATGGGGCCCAACAAAACAAGAATTAATTCACACCCAAAAAACACCGCATATCCTCTTCAACCCACTCCTCAAGAACAGGTGCCATGTCCTCAAAAAGATTGCCCCAATCATCCACATACCAAGAATCGGTCCTCTCCGACGCCCATCTAGCCAGCCCATCAGCCGCCCTATTCCACTCCCGTAGAATATGATGGAAAACAATGGAATCCAAAGAAGAACACATAGAAATAATCTGCCTGACAACCACAGCAAGCTTCCAATTCACATCCTCCAAATTCTGCTTATTCAACATCTCAATCACCACCTGAGAATTAGATTCACAAACAATCCACCACCATTCGAGGCCAACCACGCATTGCAACGCCATGAGAATAGCACTCGCCTCCATAAGGTTATTAGTTTGCAAGCCACAATACATAGAGAAGAAAAAAAACCACCACTCCAAGGCTATCCCTACCAATACCACCAACCCCAGCATGCCCAAGATTACCTCTGGATGACCCACCCGTGTTGATTTTTAGCTCCCCTAGAGTCGGCGGACACCAAAAGCCCTCACGAGCAACCCTCACACGCCCACGCCTACAATGCACTTTGCTCCCAATACTCTTGTCCCCTGTGACAAGACCCAGGGCATTAACAACACCTAATTCCCCAGGATCAATCAGCAAAGACAAGTCACACTTTGCAATTAAAGTCTCCCGCAGAGCCCCCAGAATTCACCTCCAAAGTTGCCCCATGAGCAATTTTTTATCCAGGAAAATCCTTCTATTACGCTCCAACCAGATTTTCCAAACAATCAGACTAGGACCAATGCTCCAAGCAATTTTAAGAAAAGAGGTTCTAGCAGGAGAAGATCCCTGTCTCAACCAAAAGTCCTCCAAAGAAGAAACATGGAAACACGGTAATCTCCAAATATTCCACCCGTAATGCCAGATAGTCTTAACAAAAAACACTGAAAAAAGAGATGTGATAAGCATTCTTCATGTTGACCACATAGAAAACACATGGTGGGGCCCTGGAACCCCCGTTTCCAAAGATTGTCCCAAGTAAGACACTTACCTTGGACCACGAACAAGGAGAAAAAATTACACTTAGGCCAAGCAAATTTATTCCAAACATGCTTCCACCAAGTAACCTGGGAGCTCCCAAAAACCTGTTTATCCAAAACCTAATAACCTGAGTCCACCAAAAAATTTCCTTTCAAATCTGGACCCCAAGCAAGCACATCACTCCCCTGGAGAGAGTTGCAGACATGACCTAATAAAATCATAGCAAGCTCCTGACGATCCTCCACCACCCCACCATGAGGCCAATCCAAGGGGTCCTTCCATCTGGACACTGAAATCTAACCCAAATAATTTTGCGATTTGAAGTCTACCACATGACACCAACCCACCACCTCAAAAACCTGGCACAAATCATGGAGGTGGGGATGAGAGGACACAATGGGTGGATGTCCATCCCAGGAATCATGCCAAAAGAGAGCATCCTGACCCCCATTGCAAATCCAAAAAAGACCCTGCTTAACCAGCTTGGCACCCCGTTTAAGGGTACTCCAGATCATACACTACAGGATTTGACACCATTTTCCGACGGTCGTTCGTCGGTCGTTCGACAAATCTCTGTCGGAAGAGCGATGCAATGGCAAAAAATTTTCCGTCGCTGTTTTTTCGTCGCAAGGCCGACGAAAAATTAAACGTCGAAATAACGGCGAAGAATCGTCGGTCGACAGCATCGTGACATACGTCGGGATTTTTTTGGAATATTGATGAAAACTTTGTTTATCCACCGACGAACTGCACCAGAAGTTCATCGTCGGCTTGACGAAATGGGAAAACATTTAGCGTGGAAACATGGAAATTTTGTCGAAATAGCGACGAAATACAAAATTAGTAGCGTCGAAAGAACACCAAAAGTTCGTCGAATATGCGACGAAATAGGCAAGTAGTAGCGTC
>VDFB02053828.1:0-20263 GCA_007258455.2 Sequoia sempervirens
AATTATTTTATGAAGTCTGCAATCACTTCCAGGTTTCATTGATTTATATACTTTGATCATTGTAGTGAGTCTAGTGACTTTGCATCTTAGTTTAGGGTCTGCATTGCTGAGCATTGTATTCATCATAGTTTCATGCTTGTAAGCATCAATATCAGATTGTAAGATCTTTGAATACATTGAAATCAGTTATTTGCATTTGTCTTGTATCTTATTTGGATTGGAGTCTTAAGGGCTGTATTGTAACAGCCATAGTCTTTGTAACTTCAGTCAATGGTGATGCATATTTAAATCACAATTAAGCATTGTAAAAGGCGTTGTATTGGCAAATAAGAGTATAGGAGGATTGGCTGCTAATTGTTTGATTAAATGCCATGTAGTCCACTCATCTTATCAGCATTAACAGTTGGCATACAAAGTGTTTGTAAAAATGTCTTATTGCTGTAGGTGCTTATTTGCATAGTTAGTTTCATGTATATGTATTTGAAAATACAAAATTATATTGCATTTCATGTCAAGTCAATTAATAGTTTCTTAGAGCATTGTTGGGAAGCATTTTACTTCATTGGCATCCATCAAAAGTATTTCAAAATACATACTGAAATCAATTACCAGCAAGCTCAAGGTTGTAAGCAAAGTGTTTGTCAAAATTCCA
Source organism: Sequoia sempervirens (assembly GCA_007258455.2). Lineage (NCBI taxonomy): Eukaryota > Viridiplantae > Streptophyta > Pinopsida > Cupressales > Cupressaceae > Sequoia > Sequoia sempervirens. The sequence goes on from VDFB02053828.1 coordinate 653, forward strand.
AAGGCAAAAGATTAGTGTTTTTGGATCAGATTTGGCAAGGCACTTTACAGTGGTATCAGAGCTTGGATCTTGCTAGCCTGTTGGGGAACATCAGTATAAGCCATGGGTTTCATGGATGAGATAATATCAGCTTATGAACAGTACCTTACACTTCCTCAAGAGCTTAGAAATGAAATTCCCTTCTTCAAGTCAAAGGACGCTTGGATGGAGCCATTGATTCAACAACACATTTCTACCAGGAAAAGTTTGGAGTCATGGAAGACCACACTAAGAAAAAGGAAGGAGCAGCTTGAAGTATCTATGGGAGAGGTATTTAAAAGTCTCCATGATAAATTTTCAGCAGTTAGTGACCAGCATACTGCTGATCCTAAAGAGAACATTACACTCCATGATGACTTCAAGAGTAAAGAAGAGCAAGAGAATAAGGAAGACACCTTGGAGCAGCTACATGAAGATAAGTTTTCTTGTGATGTTTCATTGAGTGAAGAATCAGATTGTGGTTTGATAAATGAAGATCCATTGAAGATTCAAAATGTAGAGGTGTTTGAGATAGTTGATCCCTTACTTAGTGGAGCAGCCACTAGTGATTCAACCATATACAATGAAGGTGACACTCTACAATAGCATGATGTCATCATGGATTGGTTTGAGGACAGCCACATGGAGCATCATCATCTTTATGAAAAGGAAGTTGGTGATCATGAACAAGCCAATGATGTGATATCATCTTTTGATGGCAGCCCTACACCCATTGGTGGACATGAAGATATCAAGCATAAGAGGGCTGATTTTGTGTACTTTGGCATTGAAGAGATCAAAAGATCGGAAAGGATGAATGAAGAGTGGATGAGAGAGGCCAAGAAGGCTAGATTAGTGGCTGCAAATGCAAGGAAACATCTTCAAGATGTGAAAGAAAAAGTCAATCTTTCCAACTTGGCAAGAAAAAAAGGAATTGATAGCATTAGCAGACTCCTTACTCAAAGGAAGGATGCACTTTGTGACGAGGTTGATAAGCTTGGTCAATCAAAAGACTTGGTACAATTTGAGGTTTCTTCATGTGTTGGGGAGGTTGATGATGTTAGTGATGACACTCTTAGTGGATCAGCCACTCAAGAGTTGTCCTTGGAAGGTAATGAAGGCATCTACAACTCATCTTTGGATTGGTTACCTATTTTATATGATAGGGCAGCTATCTACTTGTTGGTTGGTGATTTTATTTTCTCAGAGTCTTCATTGATTGATGGTTATCCTACTTGGAGCTCCATTGCACATCCATATTTGGCATTGTCTACATCAGCTATTGAGTGGATTCAGCAAGTTGTGCTAGTATTGCAAGAGCTACTTGGTGGTGAAAAGGACATTACACAGATTTTCACTTGGGATCCAGGTGGCTAGTGGACAGGCATTGTTGATTCTCCAATTCGGGCATCAAATGTTGTGACAGTTGAGATGGATTGACAATTGTGAATTGCTTGAGGACAAGCAATCTTGGGAAGGGAGGACTGTCATGTCCCCGAATTGGAGGTATGGTGATTTAATTAAATTATTTAATTAAGTTGTCCAAATTATTGATAATTTATGAGGATAGTTTAATTGATGATTTAATTAAATCAAGAGATGTTATTAAATTAATTATTTATTAAATTATTCCCATAAAATAAAATATCAAAAGGGATGACTTATTATTTAATTAATTTAATAATAAAAAGTGACTTAAGTGACTTAATAATAAAATAATAAAATAATAAAGTCACTTAAAGAATATTTCTAGAATCTTCTAGAAGTCTCTTGGTGATGATGTTGAAAAAGTATAAAAAGAGGCTTGGGCTATGCATTTGGACATCAAGAGTTGAATACCCTTTTTCTACTACACTGCTGAAGCTGAATGCTTAGCTTATTGTTTTCCAGTCTTCATTTGTGAAAGAGCAAACCTAGCCGGTTAAGTGCCAATTTTGGTTGTGCAACACCAACCCTAGTTGGAATTGTGGAGGAGTTACTTCAGACTTCTCAATTGGGTCTCAATTGTGCAAATTTTGTGGCCAAGGGCCAAATTTGGTTGGTACGAATTGGAGAGCAAAGTTCTGAATTTGTTTACAGTCATCTGGCAACCATTGATGGTAGAACGATCTCATTTATATCAGCTCGTGTTTGCATCAGTTCTCATGGAGGATTAAATCATTTTATGTTAGGCGACTTGGTAAATGATTGTGTTGCTGGTGGAAGTCGATTCTAATGTTAACAATTTATATTTTTGCATCTGCAAATCAGAACAGGGGCAGCCATGATGAAGGGGCGATTTTGTGTCTTAAGCCCAAGATAAAATCCAAGAAAAATCAAGAGGCATCGCTGGAGGTTCAGGAAGATGAGCGCAGCAAATTGGGAGGCATTAGCTTCATCAAAGGGAAGAATCGAATTATTTTATGAAGTCTGCAATCACTTCCAGGTTTCATCGATTTATATAGTTTGATCATTGTAGTGACTTTGCATCTCAGTTTAGGGTCTGCATTGTTGAGCATTGTATTGATCATAGTTTCATGCTTTGTAAGCATCAATATCAGATTGTAAGATCTTTGAATACATTGAAATCAGTTATTTGCATTTGTCTTGTATCTTATTGGGATTGGAGTCTTAAGGGCTGTATTGTAACAGCCATAGTTTTTGTAACTTCAGTCAATGGTGATGCATATTTAAATCACAATTAAGCATTGTAAAAGGCGTTGTATTGGCAAATAAGAGTATAGAAGGATTGGCTGCTAATTGTTTGATTAAATGCCATGTAGTCCACTCATCTTATCAGCATTAACAGTTGGCATACAAAGTGTTTGTAAAAATGTCTTATTGCTGTAGGTGCTTATTTGCATAGTTAGTTTCATGTATATGTATTTGAAAATACAAAATTATATTGCATTTCATGTCAAGTCAATTAATAGTTTCTTAGAGCATTGTTGGGAAGCATTTTACTTCATTGGCATCCATCAAAAGTATTTCAAAATACATACTGAAATCAATTACCAGCAAGCTCAAGGTTGTAAGCAAAGTGTTTGTCAAAATTCCAAAGGCAGAAAATTAGTGTTTTTGGATCAGATTTGGCAAGGCACTTTACAGTGAGATTCAAACATTTACAATGAATTCTCATTTAGCATATCCAACAAGATCAGAAAAGCATGATAGCAACTACTTTAGCATTGTCTTCCAATAATGACAACAGATGATAATACAGAGAAACATCACAATATGCAATATCTATGTGCCATGTAAGACGGCCAAAATCAAATTCATGCCACAACTTTGTGTTTAGATACGAGAAAACTATTTTTAAACTAAATTGCTTCACAGATGTTAAAAATAAATTAGCATTCTATATACCTCCTCGTCATCAATGTCAGACAAAGTTTCTAATTCCTCGCCCATCTCATCTCCTACTTTATAACTTTCCTGAAACTGCAATTGAGTCCAATCATCTGTTTCTGCTGGACAACCTTTTGCAGCCTCTGATATACAGCTCTCTGTAACACCATTCCAACCATCCTGATTTCGACTTTCTGTACCTACATCTGTAGAAGCTGTATTCTTATACCTTGAGCCCTTAGCATTATCTCCATTTTGAGAACATGCCCCTTCGTCATCAACCATTTTCTCATTTGTTAGCTTTACCTTCTCCCTTGTCATTTTTACCTGTCAAAATACATGGATTTGACACAAATAATATTAAATTGATACGTTTCACCAATAAAATAAGGAATATCCTAATATTGTATTCACCACATATCAAGCAAGAGATGAATCTTAATCTCTTTGCTTATTTCTACATCTTTTCTTGAGATAATAAAAGAAGTTCAAATAGCCTATCATTCAGCACCTTGTAACATAAGATCAGAGTTGCAGTATTATCACAAGAATGAAATGCCCATCATATCAAAAACTAAAATTATTGGTCATTAGATATGACATAATACAATCCAACACTAATAAATGGCCATACTGTCTGAGTGTGAATAATTTAAAACAGTCACTTGGAGATATGCAGGGTAAGGGTACCGATATGGGGATGGGTTTGCCATGTCAAATTAGAATATGGGAATAAATGAACAAGGGGTGGCTATATTATATAATTATGGTATTGAGAAGATGCACATGTTGCGATGGAGAGGGGGTCTTTGTTCCTGTATTGGAGTTGCTTAGTGGTTATGGTTTAAAATTGATCACCTGACGCAGGGCAACCAAATCATAAGAAGGGAATCAAACATATCAAAGCAACATAAGTAACAATTGAGGTAGTGATCTAATTTATTGTCTAATATTAGGTTAGTATATCATTTAGCAGATGACTAGTTGAGATAAAAAATGATAATGTGAAAGAAAAGATATCAGAACTGTAGATGGAGAAACTCTGACAGTGTGAGTTGGTGTCCGATCAAGAGGGAGGTCAAAAAAGCAACACTACCAAAGAAGGTCTATGATAACAATTAGAGGCTAGGGTGGTTTTCGGGATTGTATCTCTAGTGATCAAGATTAAGGTTCTAATCTAAACCGTTTTTACAAGAATAACACAAGCAGCATAGACTAAGCACAATGAAATTTGGAGCAAAGCAAGGAAATAAAAGTTAACCAGATTGTAGTTTGTAATTTTAATCAATCAAAATACAAATAACTACGTTAATAGCATAAACAAAGAAGCTTTCTCCTTATGTAACTAGGAGCCCTCATGGCCAGCTCTAAAAGAAGTATGTGCACAGATAAGCTATATTAGTCCAAGAACTCCTAGGTATTGCAATAGTGTAATGTCCCCTTTTCAAGCATAATTGGTTTGTGAACAATTAGTTTATTTTCTGAGCTTTCTCGTAGGCTAATTGGTGAGCGAGGGGGAACTTCAAAGTAATTGCAAAGCACAAGATTAGTCATGTAGTGGTGTTGTTCATTGAAGTGAGTTTAGATGATCTTGCAAATGCAATTCCAGCTTTTTGGGTGCTCTCCAAACTTCTTGGAGAAGTATGTTATTTTTAGACAGTGACCAAGTTGCTTCAATTCATCATCCTAGGTCCACAATGACATATTGGTATGAGCAGAATTTCATATTTGTCTCATTTTGATGATTTTTGCAACTTGGGTGATTTATTTATTTATTTATTTAATTAATTAATGATAACTTAAGTTGTCCTAAGGAGGAAATATTAGAAAGTAAACTAAGGTATAATTATTTATTTAAAAGTGTTTTAAGTTGTGCCTATGGGGGGATGCCTAGGCAAAAGTGGGTCTTTCGCACATAATAAATTATTTAATTTGCAAAACAAAGTTTGTGGAAGCAAAAGGAGATTATTATTTTATTAGTATATGCTATCAAAGGAGGTTAAGAGCTCATTGTTGAGGTTAGATTTTGTTGGTTCCCAAACCTATAGTTCAATAGCTTCTAAAGATTATTACCCTAATCCTATGCTTGAAGGCGCTGGAGGATTGGCCAATAAACAAGAAACACACTTAATTTTCTTTCCTTTCCACTTTAGGCTCTATAAAACCTAGGTGGGTTCCCCTTTATGACACCAACTAGTGATATACAACATAAATACTAGATGATGCCTAGCAAATCAATTCTCCCACGCTTTTGAAAAGGATCTATGAATTATATCATGAAGATATGCAAACTCCTTGCAATCAATTTGATTCATGTATGAGGAGACAAATAATTACATATAATTTAGAATTGGCTTAAGATTTATCATTTTATAATCAATTATGAGGATATGGGAGAAACAAGAACAAATCGGTGTTTATTTAGGGTCATAGATTCACCAAGCCATACATCTTCATTTCATAAAATCTATATATAATTTGATGGTCATTTGCGAATCAATACCTTGTAATCTAAGTTACCAGGTTCTTCAATTGAAGCCCTCGTGCCTGCTTCAGGAGCGTTTGGGTTCAAAAGTGCCATAGTAGCACCTAGGAGTACCCAAGGAGCATCCCAGACACTTCGGGTTCCCTGTGGGTACACAATTTGCGAACCCACAAGGAACCTAGGGCGTCTAAGGCACTCCTTGGGCACTCCTAGGCGCTCCTGTAGGTGCCAGTGCATGCAAGTGCCAAAAAGTAATAAAAAAATGTAAAAAAATGCAAAAAGTGTTTTTGAAGATAAAATTGTGAAAATGGCGTGCCCTCGACCCCGTTGGGGGCATTGCCCCCAAACCCCCATGAGGGGTGCTAACCCTCAACCCCATCGAGGTCTCCACTCCCAACCCCCACTAGTTATTGGGATCTATTATCACATAAGAAACTTTATTATAATAAGGGGGTCTAGGAATGGAGAACAAAACTGACAACTTAAAATAGTTATCTTTATGACTATCATAGTATCATTGATCAATGATGAAGTATCATTCTATCAAAGATCAAATGTCATTATTATCTTAAAATATAATGTTATATGATATATTAAATGTATTTGCAATTTTTTTTTTTACTTTTTTGTATACATACATACATACATACATACATATATATATATACAGAGTCATACCCAAACATACCGTATGCAAGAAAAGAATTGCTATATTGACGTACCAAAATCCCATACCCGTACCCAACCTCATACTAGAATCGACAACTTAGCTTGTAATAATTCAACCTTCTATGGCTAACAATGTGATCCTACTTCAAGACCCATTTTGTGACAACAATATTCTTTTACACAAAAGAAATTACAGTGCTGCTTGAACAAAAACTAACAATGAAAACAACACAGGTGCAACAAAAGTGCATTGAAGGACTTTAAAATTCTTGATAATATTTTCCAAAGAAATATCACATCACACACTAGAGATGATAACATCGAGGCATGTTTTCATATAAGCTTCAATCAATGTATGCCATATTATTACAAAAGATTTGTATAGACCCGAGTAACTATTTCCCATGAACAAACTTAGAACACTCTTTCTTATTCTACCCAATAAAAAAATGTCCAACTCCTCACAACTCTTTGCAATTGATTACAATCCCTCTTTTAAAGGCAAAGAATGAAGTTGCATGTTTATGAGAAGATGACACTTGTCACTTAACAAACTATGCCTTATATGCAACTACCCATGACAATTAGGAGTCTTCGTTAGCAAAAACATGTGTCTTTTCTTTCTATAATAGAATGAGCATGTTAAAAACTGTAGCCTCTCATGCAACTAATTTTTCGGTTATAAATGAATACTCCCTGTGATGGTGCAAAAACGGCGTGCTCCATGCTTCAATCAGCGATTAGATATGCTCCTAGAGCTTTGTCGATGATGTGAAGTGAACCAATAACTAATTGAAACTTGGAGTAGGAACTAGAATTGATCGGTGGTTCTAGGTGTTCTTGGAATAGTTGGAACCTCCAACCTCTATGCACTTTCCTTTGCTTCTTCATTGTTCCCTTCCTTGCTGACGGTCTTCTACTCTTCCTTCGTTGTGACTTGGTCAGAAACTAGGAACTTGGTTGAGGTTTTGTAGTTTCCTAGAACCAAGGAAAGTCCCAACTCTTCTTTTGTGCCTCTTCTAGTGCCTTCTTTTCCTATGCTCAATGGATTGGGAACTAATCGAAACTTGGAGCAAGAACTAGAATTGGTTGATGATTTCGAGTGTTCATGGAATAGGAATAACATTTGATTTCTTCATCTATCTTCTTAATTCTTTTTTACTTGAGTTCTTGATTGCATCCTTTACCTTTTCACTTTGTCCTTCACCATCAAGGCTTGGGAAGGAACCAGGACCATGTCAAAGGTTCCTAGGGTTCCAAGAACCATTGGAAGCTCCAAGACTTTGCACTTTCCTTGGCTTCTTTATTGTTCCTTTTTCTCCTTTCCCAAAATACCTTCTATCTTTCTCTAATCGGGGTTCACCGAGAATCAGTAACCTATCAAGGGTTCCTATGGTTCCAAGAACCAAAGAATGCTCTGATTTGCACATGAAGACCATGGAAACCCATTGGAGCATCTAATAGGAATAGGAACTTCTCAAAGGTTCCAAGAATTCCTAGAACACCCAAAACCTCTGATATGTTTCTAAGTGAGGCCAAAGCTCCAACTTCTTCCACACTTAGCCATTTCACTCAAAACTTTACAGATTGAAAATGGAAGCACCCTTTTAGCCCCTCTTCAAGATGAATATTCGATGACTTATGCATTGTTGCTTGCTTTTTCCTTGTCAAGGGTTCCCATCCCAATGGGAACCATAATGTTCAAGCTCCTTTAGTACCCCCCTTTTAGGTATCAGCACCAAGGGTGGTTGTGAGAACTTTTGGAGAGCTCCCATAGAACTCAAAACTTCTCTTCTTTCATCTTCCTTTTGGCAAACCTATTGGCATTTAGATCGGAAAAAGAAAAGGAACCAAGAATTGTTGAACACACTATAGTGTGTAGAGGTCAACATATACTAAAACTTAACCATTCCCATTTGTAAATTAAACATCACATCACATTAACTTAAGGAAGAGCAGAAATGAAAAATATGCACAACACAAGGACACCAAGATATTTATGTGGAAAACCCAATGAGCGAAAAACCACAGTGAGAGTTAACTCACAATATATGAAGCTCACTGCTTACAAAAATTACAATATTGTTTAAGGCTCATTGCCTAAGGACTTGCAAACTAAGGCACACAACCTTAGGGCAAGATACAAGGACCTGTTGAAACTCACTATCTCAAAGTAGGATACATGAGAATTATAATGAGAAATATGAACATGAACTACCATAAAGAAGCATCCAACGAATGTTGATGTTGCAGTCCCTTTTTTGCACAATTAATCCATCATACTGACTTTGCACGCTTCATATTCAACATTCTACACAATCTCAATTCTCCATTCACCGATACGTTCACAAATGATTTTGATCTTCTATAAATATACTCTGCAACAACTCAAAACCCCAATTAGATCAGCTCCAAGATGACCTTTAGATGAAACATATGATACTACATAGGTCAACTCAAACATATACATTATGACGAGAAAAAGAGTTGTGGATCAACACACAGCATAATAGGACCAAAAGCCATCTCAACACATCCTCCAAAGCAAGATTAATTAATCAGAACCAACTATAGATGAAGGAAGCAATCATGTCAGTCCAAACAATAACAACGCCACCAAAACTGCCAACTATTCAACTTTGCACCACCGGGGAGAGACCAAAAACTTTATGCAGACCGAGAAGAGAACAATGTAGACTTGTGCACAATATCTCTTCAACCTTCTCCTAAAGAAACTAATCATCATATGCTAGCGCAAGAAGAGAAACATATTGAACTGATGAAAACAAAGAATTCCAGACAGACTATAGCACTTCAAAACATAGGTTGTTGCATTGTTGTACACCAAAACATTTGAGATTTGCAAGGATGAATCCATACACCTTTCTGAGCATATTCCCAAGTCCGCACAACCACATCTATCTCACCAAAGGAGTGTGGGGAATTCCAATAGGCCTTCATCAACATGTTTCTCTACCAGATAACAGACCGGAACTCTGTCACTTATAACTTTCACTGTACAAGGTGTAGTGATATGAATTCTTGGATATAACACCTTCACATCTAGACCATCTTATCTTCTGAACCGCAAGACAAAAGCTTTCTCTACGGAGGGATGCGGACCAATATACCATGACTCTGTCATAGAGTATACACTGTGAATGCCTTAGCAAAACTTCTGCAACATATCTCCATGTGTGGTACACCAAATAGGAATAATATCAATGTAAACATATTGTAAACACATCAGAACATGTGTACCTACCTCCGCATCACACTTAGACACTAGGCTAATCATCATTCTCCCATATACTGCATTGTTGACTATATCAATAGATATCCCTGCACTTCCACTATCTCCAAAGTATATACAAACTTCAGCATACACATTTGGCATCAATGACAACCAATCTTGAGTTGACATCAATGACAACACTTATTGCCAACAAGAACCATTTCTCCTCGTTGTGTTTCAACCTCATCAAGAATTGCCACCATGTTTTCCAAATTCTACCATTTGCCAGCGGTTCCAACCCTGTTAGGAACAATTGGCACTTTCATTGGGAATAGTAACCATCGAGGGTTCCTATAGGAACAAGAACCTATCAAAGATTCTCAGGGTTCCTAGAATAATTGAAACCTCCAATTTGTTCTTAAACAGGGGAAAAACTCTGATTTACCAAAACTTCTCCAATTTTTTCCCAATTTCTTTCAAACTTGAAATGGAGATACCCATTTGGGTGTTCTACAGGATGTGAACTGTTGCAGCCTTCACAAATAGACAAGTTTCTAGCTTTTCAACTTGGGTACTTAGGCCTTAAGAAGGGAATGAATACAGTGACTAAAGGTACATCTTGAACATAACAAACCCATGATTTTATCAAACTAGTTATAACTAATGGGAAATAAAATGAAAGCATGAAAACCTACAAGACTTGGCTCTTGTTTGAGGACATATGTTTCAATGAAATATGGCGAGGGTCCAAAGAATTCCAAAATGCAGACCAACAAAACATAGACACACCAAACATAAAGGGAAACACACTCCACTGCGAGTCGCAAATAGTCATAACTACACAAGACAGACAAAGGAAAGAAACTATACAAATGTGCATGGAACAAAGAGCTGACCTCAAGAGAAATAGTGTTTCACGAATTGTCCATGCACTAGCAATTCTTGAAATTCTCCAATCAGACTTTTCAAAAAGTATGAATTTTCTCCGTGAGTATTCATAATTGTGTATGGCCACAACCATAAAGGATCAAACTTGCCATGCTTACCTATTTTAAGATCTTGCATTCCACATTAGCACTAGATCATTGATTTGAAATTTCCTGGAAAAAAGCATTTTTTTTCAAAGAGATATTTGACTTGTTCTTTCTTCAAATTGACTATCTAGGCTTGTCTTCTAGATTCATCCAATTCAACTAGCTAGTTTATTCTACAAGTCATTGCATCATCAATATCTATATCATATTCTTGTTTAAACTTGTAGACTGGCAATAAATTTGTTCACTGGCATTACTACATCCATGTCATATACTAGCTCATATGGAGATCTTCTTGTAGACTTCTTGGGTATCACCCTATCAACCTAGAAGGCTAATCTCAATTTTGATTCCCAAGACTTCTTGTTCTCTTCTATCATCCTTTTTATGATCTTCATCAAACTCTTATTACTTGATTCTACGTATCCATTTCCTTGTGGATCATGATAGAGGGATGAATAGGACAAATTATTCCCATACTCTAAGCAAAAATCAACAAATCTTCTTGATCTGACGCACAATGCATTGTTGGTTATCAACTTATTTAGGACTCCAAATCTTGTGACAATATGCTCCATTACAAAATCTACAACCACTTGACTAGTTTCCTAGTTGGGATGGCCTGTAATGTCCCCTCTCAATATATAGTGGTAATGTAATATTTTAATTTAACGCTAATATTTTAAGTTACAATTATTATTTAACTTAGCATTAATTAAAATATTACTAAAAGGGAGTTATAAGGGGTTTTGTTTAAAAAAGAGTAAAATTAATCTTTCAAGGGTGTGAATTAAAAGTGACATCCTTTTTCTTTTAAAAGATTAATTTTAACAGTGAATTCAAGAAAGTCGGTTGGGGGTTCCATTTGGGAGGATGAAAAGCGTTTTTGCAAGTTCCTTTTGGTTTATGCTGGAAATTTTACTAGAGGAGTTTTTGCAGTGTTGACTACAAAAACTTTGTGGGAACGATAACCTCCGAAAAGAATAGCACCTTCGAGGCTGAAAGACGTTTCTTGGGGGTTGATTAAAGTTTTTTTAAGATTTCTTGTTAATGACCCACTCAGAATTAAAAACTTTCCCATTTTCACTTTAAACATGTAAAAGTAACATATAACAAAGATATTACAATAAATTTCTTCCTTTCTTTATTGATAACATGTACAAGTTACAATATGTTTCCTCATGAATTTCATTTTTATTGCAAATATAAATCAGAGTTAAAAAGGAATACAGTTACATACATAGCTCGTATTAACAAATAGAAGTAAGAAGGTCCAGAACTATCTTTCAAATCTTGGTACATCGTGGCCGCTTGTCGCGGGAGGAGAAACATCACTTTCACCAACCACTTTGACTTCATCATGGTCCCCCAAGACGATCATTTTGTAATGAACGCCTCCCTTCCTCGAAGAAGAGATTGGTAGGTATCCTTTAACGATTACCAACTAAGCATAGTGCTGTGTCCTACTCAACTAGAACCTTGCTATTTCACAATCTCGATCTAGTACTCGGATCACAATGAACTGACAGTGTAGTCTCAACTATCTCACATCTAGGTGGATGTTGTACCTTTCACTACTTTGGCCAAAGTATTCTCATTCAGTACTTCGAATGAAGGTCATCTATCATAAACACTACTCAGGGCCGATTTGACTTAAGGCTTCCTTACTCTACGCATAGGTTTGTCCTTCAATGGGTGAATCCGTCATCCCGGACATCCTACAATCATACGAACCTACTAGAAATGAAAACAGTATTCAAGAGTCTTGTATCAATTCCTCCTAACTAGGAATTCTTTATCCTAGGAGTACTAAACTTGTCTCAGTTATCCTAATAACTTGAGCTAAAAGACTTCACTTGATTCTGCCATCATTTCGATCCTAGTAGATAAATAATACGTCTACGTATTCTCCATATATAGAGATCATACACAACATGCATTAACCAATCAAAATGCAAATAAATCCTTCCCCTTTATCTTTTCCATTATTTCGTTTAAATGCAAGAAAAATAATCTAATCCCTTAAGCTTTTTATTCATATATTCCCTTTTTCACAATTCCCCTAATCATTGAATCCTTTTCACATTTTCTCCTTTAATGCATTGATTTATTCATCGAATTAGTTCTTTCCTATTAAAGCTAATTGAAAGCAACGATCACAAGACGCAATATAAACAACACTTTAACAAAAGTTGTATAATAGGAAGACTCTTGCCTGATTTTAAAGCTCCAACACAGCTCTCCCCGACTCTTCTTCAGCAAACTTCCAGAATTCCAAATTAAACGGCTATTAAGGAGAACTTTCAAAACACTCCTCACAATTTTCACTCCTCTAATTAAAGATTAATTCGTCTATGGCTTCACTCCACTCAAATCTTAAAAAGAAGACTTAACACTGTAATTTAACTGGTAAAAGCTCACTGTATTTATTTCACTTGGTATATAGGAAATGCAGCAAATAAAGAATACACAGCAACTCAAATGAATTGGTAAGGGAGCTCTCAAAATGTTATGAAACTCGTATTTTTCAAGAGGTGAGTTGAGAAGAGTGAAAGGGCGTCATTATATAGGCCCGAATTGCAACAGATTCCCACTTATGAAGGCATGCAAATTGACAACAAGTGCCCAGAAACAGTCAAAAGGACATTTGGCGGATTCCTTAACCCTAAGTCATCAAATTGAAGGTGATTCGACCTCCTTTTAAGCCAGCAAGTTAAGACTTCTTCAGCTCTCACATGGCGGATTGACAGCAAGGCGTTTTTTTTTAGATTCTAGGTTAAATTGAAGCAATAAAATCAGGAAGTTCGTTTCAGATGAAAGGGTCAAGGTTAAGATGTTCCCACGTCGCCATTTCAGGCCAAGAGATTAGCATTCGACCATTTATCAGTGACCAGTTCTTTGCCCCGCGTTTCTGGCGCGTTTTTCATCCTGTGCGTGGCTTTTTCACGCGATTTTCATGATGTGTGCGATTTCCTTCAGGCAGTTTTCATGAGATTTACAAAATATTACGTTTTAACTTCCTTTTCAAATGTTCATTTCAAAATAATTCGACTTCTCTTTAATTTGTTCTCTCCAGCAAAAGAATTCGATTTCTATGTTTAAGTTATTATTCTCTATTGTTAAAATCGAAATGTTTCATCATTTGACTTATTTAAATATTTATTTACTCCTAGTAAAATATGATCTTTAATTTTCACTTAAGAGATTTTACAATATTATATAAGTAATAAGTTAATTTCCATAAATTTAGAAGTTTAAATATAATTTCATTATATATATATTTTATTATATAAATATTATTATAGTTCTTTTAAATATTAAACATATAAATATTTAAATACCCAAGTATTTAATATACTTATATATTTTAATATAACTATAATAATATTATATATAATCTTTAATATATAATTACTTATATATAACTATATTTATTTTTAACAAATATAAATATATATATTTTGCCAGTTGGTCCAAGTACTTTTCAGTATATATATATATAAATTCGAAGGCAAATATTATAGTAATATTATTTATCCATAGATAACAGATAGTGTGTATATATATATATATATATACACATATATACTCGTATATATCTCAGTATACTATATACATGTATATACACACCCACTTAACCTATTCGCTTAGACCCATTCACGTTATGAACATAATACTGTAAGTTTGATAAACAAACAATCATCTCTCAAGCACAAAGAAGTAAACTAGACTCCTTTGGATGACTTACCATTATCTCGACAAACAAACTTGGCTTACTCAATTTATAGTATGTGTGTATGCTCAATTTGGTATTCGTTACTGTTTACCCGACCAAGTTCCTCCCCGAATGATGTCTCTCCTCTGTCCGGAGGTACAGTCTTCGTACCTGCACATCATGACATGACACCGGCAGTCATATGCTCACAACAAGGCAGTTTGCATAAAACATTATAAAAAGTTAGATTAACATTATTCCATAACTGTATGCAACATTTAATCAAAACTAAATCATTTAGAAGTAACAATCAAATGAAACCATCATTTAAACAGGACTCATTCATTTAATAACGAGATCAACCATGTTTTATTCATCATCAAGATTCACACATTACATTCAATGGCCTATACAATAGTAGCTATAATATACGGGATGTAACCGTAGAGAATGAAAAGTGGAAGGTTAGATTACTCTGGTCAGTTCTTTATAAGAAGAAAGTATGAAGGCATTATCTAAGATGTGTGAGAGAGAAACAAGCTAAACAATTGATAGAGCACTTTCCCGCGATAAATTTGGAAGCTGAGACACGGTGGTCTAAACCACAAACTCATCAAAATCTTGAGGGTTGCCGGATATTATTGTATTGCAGCTTTTCAAGGATACATATGAGCATGTGAAGGCTTGTCACGTTTGTTAGACAGCTGCAAATAGAGGAAGGAATCCAACCATGCCTTTGCAACCAGTGATTGAGGTTAGACCTTTTGCGAAGTGGGGATTAGATTTCATTGGGATGATCAATCCACCATCTTCACGTCAGCATAGATACATCTTGACGGCAACAGACTACTGCACCAAATGGACAGAGGCTCAAGCTTTGAAATAATGCACGACAATGTGGTGATCAAGTTCCCTCTATTCAATAATGGGATCCCTGAAATATTTCGTTAGCACGTGTACCTTTAATGGAAATAATATTTAATAATATTGCCTAGCAAAATTACATAAATACCTATGTAAATGTATTATATAGTTATATATTTAAATATATATATTAATATTAAGGTAATATTTATATATATATAAATATATATATATATATATACATCACGATGTAATGACGGAAAATATATATATTTATATATATAAAATATTACACTTAATTGAAATATATATGTGATAAAATATATAAATGAATAATATTGAAATGTGAATTATATAAATTTAAAATACCTTGGTAAATTTATAAAACGATTTTTACTTTGAGTTATAAATTATTACTTTAAAAATATTTAAATAAATTAATGTGAAGGAAGTATCAAATACTTGATGTTTTTATTGATACGCATCAAAACTCGTGAATTTCACAATGGAAATATTTGATTTTGATTCAAATAGGAAATCGAAACATTTAAAGTTAAATATTTGAAATATTTAAACACTTTATATAGTGAGAAGTCGAATTGTTTTTGAATGAACATTTGAAAGGGAGATTAAAATGTTTTATTTGTAAACCTCATGAAAAAGCCACGCGCAGGAAGAAGAACGCAGAAAAAATGAACTGGAAAACGTGCGTCTGGTAAAAACACACCAGAAAACGCGTCTAAATCGCGACTGTGACTGCGACCTAGTTTGCAAAATGTTTGAATGTTCTTTACGCGAGTTAAATGGCGACGTGATGAGTTGCTATATTGACGTTTCATCTGGAACGGATCTTTTGCCTCAATAAAACCCTAAAAAAATTGAAAACGCCATGAGTTGTCAAAATCCGCCATGTGAATTGATTTATTCTTCATCTGCTGGCTCTAAAGAGGTCGAATCACCTTCATTTTTAATGACTTAGGGTTAAATAATCCGCCAAATGTCTTTTGACTGTTTCTAAGCACTGTGTTGTCAATTGGCATGCCTCCTTTAGTGGAATCCGTTGCAATTCGGGCCCTATATAATGACGCCCTTCCATTCATTGTGAACTCACCTTTTGAGAGCAATCTAAGTTTAGTGTTTTCATTCCATATCCATTTTATAATACTGCCTGAGTTTTCCTGTATTGCTGAGTTTGATAAGCACAGTAAATTATTTCCAGCATTTACCAGTCACAGTGAATTAAAGTCAATTTTGAGTTTAAAGTGAGGAATTTGTATTGCTGAGTAGGAATTGAGTGGTGAAAACACGTCTGAGAGAAGAGTTATAGGAGTTCACTATAGAGTGAAATACTATCATAAAAGAAGCCATATTTAGCTGAAACTCCGGAAGCTTATTTCAAGGAGGAATTTTGAAAGAGCAAGTCTGGAACGAGAAACTCTAAAATCAGGCAAGAGTCTTCCTATTATATAACTTTTGTTTAAGTATTGTTTATTTTGCGTCTTGTGTTCATTGCTTTCAATTAGCTTAATAGGAAAGAACCAATTCGATGAATAAAGCAATGCATTAAAGGAGAAAATGTGTAAAGGATTCAATGATTAAAGGGAAAATTGTGAATAAGGGATTATTTGGGTTAAAAGTTTAAGGGATTAGATTATTTCTCTTGCAATCAAAACGAAATAATGGAAAAGATAAAAGAGAAGGATTTATTTGCATTTCCAATGGTTTTTGCATATTGTGTATGATCTCTATATATGGAGAATACGTAGACGTACTTATTATATCTACTAGGATCGAAATGATGGCAGAATCAAGTGAAGTCTTTTAGCTTAAGTTATTAGGATAACTGAGACAAGTTTAGTACTCCTAGGATAAAGAATTCCTAGTTAGGAGGAATTATTAGGAACTCTTGAACAACTGTTTTCATTTCTAGTAGGTTGTTATGATTGTGGATATGCAGGGATGGCCAGTTCACCCATTGAAGGACAAACCTACTAGGTAGAGTAAAGGAAGCCTTAAGTCAAATGCGACTACGGTAGTGTTTTATGATAGATGACCTTCATTGTCCGAATGAGAATACTTTGGCCAAAGTAGTGAAAGATTTTCAGCGTCCACCTAGATGTGAGATAGTTGAGACTACACTGTCAGTTCATTGTGATCAGAGTACTAGATCGAGATTGTGAAATAGCAAGGTTCTAGTTGAGTAGGACACAGCACTATGCTCAGTTGGTAATCGTTAAAGGATACCCTACCAATCTCTTCTTCGAAGGGAGGGCTGTTCATTGCAAAATGATCGTGCGGGGGACCGCATTATAAGTCCGTGGTTGGCGGGCTTTCAGTGATGTTTCTCCTCCCACGTGAGCGAAGCAGATATACCAAGATTTGAAACCCCCGGTGCTCTCTTTCGACATAACTCTTTTGTCATTGTTAGCCGACTAACGCTGCTTTATATTCTTTACTTGCTCTTCCATTTACTGGCATTCTGAGGTCCACGTATTCATTCAGTCGCATTTGCAAACTTTCCAATTTTCACTTAAAACATGTAAAAGTAACATATAACAAAGATATTACAATAAATTTCTTCCTTTCTTTATTGATAAACATGTACAAGTTACAATATGTTTCCTCATGAATTTCATTTTCATTGCAAATATAAATCAGAGTTAAAAAGGAATACATTACATACATAGCTCATAAGCTTTTGCACAAATAGAAGTAAGAAGGTCCAGGAGTCCGTCCTTTCAAATCTTGGTATATCGGCCGTTCGCTGTGGAGGAGACACATCACTCGGGCGCTTTTCTGCCAACCACGGACTTATAATGCGGTCCCCCGCACGATCATTTTGCAATGAACGACCCTCCCTTCGAAGAAGAGATTGGTAGGGTATCCTTTAACGATTACCAACTGAGCATAGTGCTGTGTCCTACTCAACTAGAACCTTGCTATTTCACAATCTCGATCTAGTACTCGGATCACAATGAACTGACAGTGTAGTCTCAACTATCTCACAACTAGGTGGACGTTGTACCTTTCCAACTCTCTATGACTTCTGTTCGTGGCGTAACGCGGACTTCCAGCACTTTAATGGGCGAGCATTACTACCGGGATCCTTTACGTAAAGCAGTCCAATCAATAACATGGTTATCACCTAGTATATACTTCTTAAGGTAGGACACATGGAAGACATTATGCATTCGAGCAAGAGCAGGTGGTAATGCAATTCGATAGGCTACTGGGTTTACTTCTAAAACCTCGAAAGGTCCAACATATCGTGGAGCTAATTTGGATGACTTTTCAAATTTAATGGAGCTTTTATGAGGTTTGACTCTCAACAAAACCTTATCACCTATGGCAAAATTTCGAGGTACTCTCTTTGCATCAGCATAACTCTTTTGTCGACTGTTAGCTTCGGCTAACCTTTGCTTTATATTCTTTACTTGCTCTTCCATTTCTGCTAACATTACAGGTCCAAGACTTACTCGATCCTCGAGTTTATCCCAACTTATCGAAGTTCGACACTTTCGACCATACAAGGCTTCAAACGGAGCCATTTTGATTGCAGAATGGTATGAATTATTGTAGGCAAATTCGACTAAAGGTAAATAGTCTTCCCACTTATATTGCTGATCCATGCAATATACTCGAAGTAGGTCTTCTAAAACTTGATTTACTCTTTCAGTTTGCCCATCCGTTTCCGGATGATATGCTGAGCTGATGTTTAGCTGAGTTCCGAGTGCAGAAAATAAGGTTTGCCAAAACCTAGAAGTAATTCTTGCATCCCTATCAGAAATGATCTTTTCAGGTATCCCATGCAATCTGAATACTTCTTGCACAAATTTCCTTGCAATAACTGGTGCTCCATCAGTTAGATTTCCAGGTATAAAGTGAGCTACTTTAGTCAGCCTATCAACCACTACTAGTATGGTATTGTGCTTATTTCTGGACATAGGCAATCCTTGTACAAAATCCATACTTATAACTTGCCACTTCCACTCTGGAATATCATGAGGGTATAGCAAACCGGCTGGGTGATGATGCTCAGCTTTTACTCGTTGACATTCCAAGCATTTTGCAACATAATTAGCAGCATCACCCTTCATTCCTTTCCAGAAATATAATGGCTTTATATCGGCCATCATTTTTGTTACTCCTGGATGACCAGAATATGGAGCCTCATGTGCTTCTTTCCACACCAAATTTCTTAAGTTGCTTATGTTGGGTACATACATCCTTCCTTTATACCTAAGCATTCCATTTGGTTCAA
>VDFB02053829.1:0-38883 GCA_007258455.2 Sequoia sempervirens
TTTGATGGTGGATCAATTGGTCCTACAAAATCCATTCCCCATTTATCAAAAGGGGTGACTATGACCTGCGGATATAGTGGCATTTCATCTGACTTAGTTGGTCTTCCCATACACTGGCATCTGTCACACTTCCTTGTATAGGCCACAACATCCTTGTGTAATGTTGGCTAGTAGTACCTTGTTGTAAGAACCTTCATTGCTATTCTTTTTATTGCAAAATGCCCCCCACATGGTTCATCATGGCAAGCATGCAAGATATCATAAGTCTCATCTTCTCTTACACATCTTCGCATTACTTGATCAGGTCTAGTATAGAACAGACAATTTGCGATCCAGAAAAAGTTAAAACTTTTCTCTATCAACAACTTCTTTTCTTTTGGGGAAAAGTGAGCTAGTATTTTGTTTGCTGCTAGATAATTGGCAATGTCTGCATACCATGGAGTTTGTGCAACAATAAAGAACAAGTGTTCATCAAGAAACCTATCATCAATAACTTCATGTTCATCAGGTGTAGCTGATTGAAGTCTTGATAAAAGGTCAGCTACAACTTTCGCTCTTCCTAGTTTGTCAATGATTGTGATATCAAATTCTTGTAACAACAGGAGCCATCGTGCCAATCTACCAGAAATGGCAGGTTTGTTCATCAGGTACTTGATTGCTGCATGGTCAGTATGAACGAATATCTGATAACCTGTGACATAATGCCTAAATTTATTCAAAGCATACACTACTGCAAGCAATTCCTTTTCTGTAACAGTATAGTTGAGCTCAGGACCTTGAAGGTTTTTGCTGATAAAGTAGATAGCATGCTCAATTGAATTTTCTTTTTGACTTAAAACTGCTCCTATACCAAAATCAGATGCATCAACATGTATGTGAAAAGGCAAATTCCATTTTGGTCCTTGAAGAACAGGGGCTTTAGTAAGCAAGTCCTTTAGTTGTAGGAAGGATTTTTCACAGGCCTCTGTCCACTCAAATTGGGAATTCTTTGTTAACAAGGCATAAAGTGGGCTAGCAATTTTACTAAAGTCTTTTATAAACTTTCTATAATACCCTGCATGACCAAGAAAACTTCTGACATCTTTTTGTTTTGCAGGAGTTTGTAAATTCATAATAACTTCAATTTTAGCAGGGTCAACCTGAATTCCATTCTTTGAAATATGATGACCTAAAACAATACCTTCTTCCATCATCAGAAAACACTTTTCACTGTTTAGAGATAAATTTTGCTCTCTACACCTTTTCAATACCTTTTCTGAATTCATCAATGCTTCTTCAAATGTGACTCCATAGGTAGTGAAATCATCCATGTAAATTTCCATACATTCATGAGATATATCAGCAAAGATACTAATTACTGCTCTCTGAAATGTTGCTGGTGCATTGCATAGACCAAAAGGCAAGACTGAATAAGCAAATGTTCCCCATGGACAGGTAAAAGTGGTCTTATCTTGATCTTCAGGGGCTATTTTTATCCGACACCCCATCAGAACCATCCAAAAGGAAAATATCTTTTGCCGACAAGGAGTCTAGTACTTGGTCTACAAAAGGTAGTGGAAAGTGATTTTTTTTTAGTGCACTGCTTCAACTCTCTATAACTACACACACTTCCATTTTCCTTTTTTGGAACAATGACTAATGGAGAAACCCATTGGCTATCAGAGATTGGATAAATAAAACTAGCATCAAGCAACTTTTGAAGCTCACCTTTAACTATTTCTCTAAGTGCTGGATTTACTCTTCTTTGAGGTTGTCTAACCGGTGAACAATCTTCTTTGATATATATTCTATGTGTACAAACTCGAGGATCTATTCCTTGCATGTCCCCATATTCCCATGCAAAAGCTTTATGTCGCTCTGTAGCATTTTTAATAAGTCGGCCTCTTGAGACTATGACAACTTGCTATTAACATTCAAAAAATGATCTGGAGACAATTCTATCTGCTTAATGAGATTACTCAGAGAATCAACAGGTAATGTTTGTACCTCTTGTGGAAGCAAGTTATGAAAAATTGTCAGAAGTTTAGGCAATGAACTCTCAGAATCTAGTTGCTGCAGGAAACATTGATGATGACTGCCACTTGGATCAGATGAACTACCCGTATCAGGGTTAAATTGTAGAATTTGAAAAATCAAAGCATCTTCACTCTGAAGTTGTGAGAATGAATCACTTAAAGCATCATTAATTGGAGCCAAAGAATTGGCTTCAGTTTCCCCAATATCCGCCAAACAGATTGGGACAACCGGGTTGAGGCCCAGTGTGAGGATACAAGGCCAATTTCTTTGTGGACCAACGTGAATACCGCATTCCAAAATCCAAGACATCCTATAAAGCATCAATGGGGCTAACCATGGTCTACCAAGGATAACTGATACCTCCTAAAGTTGCTCTTTAATCGATAATATTGTGAAATCAGTAGGATACTCCCAAGATTCAAGAGTGACAATTACATCTTCCACCATCCCATCAGGTTTAACTGTGGAGCTGTCTGCAAGCTGCAGAACTGTGGGTGTAGACCTAATGTTTGAAATATTCAAGGAGTCCATAGTATGCTTTGTCATGACATTAATGGCAACACCTAAGTCAATCAAAACATTTTTTACAACTTGGTCATTTATGTGTATCTAGACTACAGGACTTCTGGGATCAATATACTTTGGAATGACTACATTTCCCAACATTGTATCAGCCAATTTCCCTAAGACATGAATTGTTTGGGGATCCTTTTTCTTCCGTCCAGGCTTCTTCAAACATGCTTCTTTAATAGATTTTCCAAAAATGGGAACATCTCTAATAGCCTGAAATAAAGGAATTTGAATCTGTACATTTTTGAGCTGATCCAGAATATCAAAAGTGGGTTCTTTTATGGATTTAGATTCAGTGCTTTGCAACCTCTGAGGAAAATGTGGTTTGTCTTGTCTCTACAAAATAGGTTCCAGAGAAACTGTATCGGGTATAGGCATATGCTCAGTAGGAACAGTAGGTTCAGTAGATTCTTCAAGGGGAGAATCTGGTATTTCAGTAATCAGAGGTGATTTTGGAGCAGGTAAAGTAGTTCCAGACCTCAGATGGATGTTATTAATGTTTAAGGCATAAGCTTGATATTGGTTGGCTTCAGCAAGATATGCAGATTGTTGTAGCTGCTGCTGTTGCTTATTATTGGGATTGGGCAACGGCTGGGCAGGCATAAGCGTTTGCTTCAGAATGCTAGGATTTGTGGCAGTTGCTGCAAGAGGTGGCATGAG
This sequence comes from Sequoia sempervirens, assembly GCA_007258455.2. Taxonomy (NCBI): domain Eukaryota; kingdom Viridiplantae; phylum Streptophyta; class Pinopsida; order Cupressales; family Cupressaceae; genus Sequoia; species Sequoia sempervirens. The sequence goes on from VDFB02053829.1 coordinate 3,247, forward strand.
GGCCTGTTGTTGTGGCTGTGGAAGCTGCAAGAATCCAGGAGACTGGTTTTTCCATTGCTGAGGACCTCTCCATTGAGGATTTTGTTGCCAATTTCCTGAAGGTGGGGTCCATTGCCCTTGTGGCTGCTGCCAACCTCCTTGAGGAGATTGCCATTGTGGGGTCTGATAATTAGGCCAACTTGGTTGAGGTGGATTCCAGGGTGTTGGTGGTCCATATGGATGTTGCCATTGATTATTATAGCCAGAATAAGGATTACCAAAAGTTAAAGGATCTTGAGGCATACCTTGTCTTTGGGCCCATGGTCTCCTTTGCGCAACAAAGAACATTTGATCATCATCACCTTCTACTTGTTTGAAGTCAGTAGGCAGTTGCTTAGCATCCAAATTAGCCACCATTTTGCATCTACAATCATGCTTTTTCTGTCTGCAGTATGGACAGAACTCAGCCAAAACTACCTCAGCTTCTGCATGTTTCTTCCGAGCTTGCATAGTGTCCAGTTGTGTAGCCATATTATTAATGATGTCCTGCTTGAAATCAGATAGAAAATTTGTTATCTCCATCCGGGAAACTCCACTAGAAGAAGACTTCCCCACTGTAGCATGATGACCTCAACCTTTCTTAACTATTGCTTGAGAGAAGTTAAGACATATTTTCTTTATATCATCCCAAGGGAGTTGGGTTATATCACCTCCTCCCATAAGGTCCAGGGCATCAATACAGGCATCACTGATTCCCCTTAGAAAGAGTAGTTTCTGAGAGTCCTCGTTGAGAGTATGGTTTGAGTTCCTTTTTAGTGAAAACAAAAACCTAGAAATATAATCTTCCAGACTTTCATCCTCCTTCTGCTGAATTCGGAATATGTCATCACCTTTGCTGGCACTCTTACAAAATTACTTATACTTTTCAAGGAATTTCGTCTGCATGGCTGCCCAACTATCTACAACGCCTCTTCCCAGACTCATGAACCACCTAAGAGCTCCTTCCTTCAAGGTGGAAGGAAATAACTTCAGTTTATGAGCGTTTGTGTTGTAGTCATAACTGCGACAGAGGACATCAAATTCAAACAGAAAAGTTTCTGGATCCTCCGTAACCAAGCCTAAAACTTTGGAAGCAAGGAAGAGGGAATGTTTTTAAGATTGTCGGTATCTTGTTGGGGAACAATGGGAAACACAAATGTAGGAGGTGGATTATTAGGTGGATTATTTGCCATGTCTGGTTGCTGGAATAACAGAGCGAATGGATTTTCCTTAGGTTCGTTATCAACTGGGTCAAATGGTAGTTCGATAAATAGATTTTCAGGGAGAAACCTTCCCAGTGTGTCTCTTCTTCTTCTATGCATGCAATACGGTGAGTGGTGTCTTGAAAGATTTTGAAAAATTTCAACTAACAGACTAAACTAATGCTGAAAATGACTTCTAACAGACTCCTAGCTAGATGCGATCCCTGACAACGGTGCCAAAAATGGCTCGCGCCCACAAAAAGATATGAAAATCACAGTAAAACCTTTCCTAGGAATTGGACATTCCAATAGGTGACTTATATCTTTCTATGGATGTCTATTTTACTTGTCAAACCAGGGGACGTAGACTTTAAATGGCGTGGAAAAATATATGCAATAGGAACTAGTTTCGGTCAAATCTTAGCAGAAATAATACTGGAAAGAAATTCTATCTAAGCCACAGAATGGTAATGCAAAATTATTTAACTCAACTATGATAGGAATCATAACAACTATGACTAAAACACAAACTTTGAACTAGCCTTATGCTGTAGGAACAGTCACAGGGATGGACTCTTTATGCTGCAGGAGCACTATAAGACTGAGTTTGTATGAAAACTTCAAAGATGAAAGCTAACTGAAGATCAATAGAAAATAACAACTAACTAACTAGCTATAGATACTTACTAAGTGGGCCCCCTTAGCAAGCATCTACTGATTACACAGATGCTAAACTCAGAACTTCATCGAACTTTATTCATGAAAATAGAATGGTATACATTGCTTTGTTGATGTGGAAACTAACAACAAACTCTGTCTTTGATCATACAGATTATGTTTCTCATTATCATACTGACTCTTACATGATATCTGCTATTACTATGCTTCTAACTTACTAACTATCATCTCTTACTCATTCTATCTATCCTCCTCTGTCTCTCTCACACAGGAGGAGAACTTTATTTATAAACAGGAGAGCAACTAACTAACTAACCCTATCAAAGAAAGACGTGGAAGTAAAGTATATCCCCAAATCAAGGAACAGACTTCATAATGAATTTATGCATTCAACCCAATTTGGAGAGAATCTAGCGCTCCACTCTTTCCAGATTGACTATCATTAAAATTATTTCCCATGGTTTCAGTCAAAGAGTCTTCACCGGAGCTTCCTCGAAGTCGTGCAGGAAATGGACTTTACTGCAAGGCCGAGATCGGCTGCGCTTGACTCGATCATTCTTCAACAACCTGCGAAACAAAAGGTAACAAAGGCGTATGGAACATACATGATATCTATTCATTAATCACACATTTTAAATCTACTTTATCATTCAAAAACTGTATACGATATACCAGCCATTTTAGGGAGTCAACGGGGAATAAATGCAATTAACTCAACACAATGAGCTACAGGAATATGAAAGTATTATGCTACAGGATATCCCCATAAAAGGTTTCAACAAAGTTTAAACAGCCATGAAATAACAAAATTAAAGACATTAAAAGTTTATCATAACATCCAAATTATGAGCATATTTTAAGCTCATCAGCGTGCTCAAATTTGAGCTTTTAGGATGTGTCAACTTTGAAAATTCATAAAAAAAATTATATTCATTAAAAAAAATAGTAGAAAGAATGGGGATAAACTACATGGTGTTATATAATTTCAAACCATTCAAAATTTTTAAATTCTAGAAAGACAGTTAATGAAAAAGGGGGGGCCTCAGACCTTGTGCTATTTTTTTGATAAAAATAAGACCTATTTTGGGCCCCCCCTTTTTGATACCCTTAATTTGATTCATTTGAAAAAGAATTAGTAGCTTAAAAACTAGACTTAGAGAACTTCAACTCTTGTTCTTGTTGAATCTTCCAATTTTGAGTGTAACTATCTTCATTTTCTCATGCAAATCAGATTTTTCTAATTTTAGAAAAAAATGGCATCTTAAGAGCCTTTTTTTGTTGTCATAGCTCCACGAACTTACCCTCAAATCTCTTTAAACAATATTCATCTACTTTGGAAGAAAAAAAACAAGATGTTATGCATGGTGACTTCTCATTCCTAAAAGAAAGATGTGTGAAGAAGGATGATGTGTGATTTCTTTGAAGAATTCTCAAGTGTCTCCATTATGATGCTAAAAGTGAACACACTTCAAGAAGGTATTCTAGGCCCACTGTAAAAGACAACAATCGAAAAGATATGGAGATATTAGTCCAAAATTATCCACACTCATATCAAACTATCAAGAATGATCATGTAGAGAATTAACAAGAGGGTCATAGTGTTGCCTCACAAAAATTGAAGAAGAATTATCTCCATCAAAGAGAAGATGTATGAAATCAATGGTATCTCTTAAATTTTAAATGTGGAAGTCAACATAAAAACTAGCAATCTATTTCAAGTACTCACCCCAAGTAGCCATATCTAGAAGATGTATATCCTACTACACTAGGAAAACACAAGCAATATCACATGTAAAAATATCGGGTATATTGAATACAAGGCTCAAGAATGAGATTACGTGTGAGAACTCCCAAGTTCAAGTAACCAAAAGTATCCTCAAATCAATCTTCTACACTAGAATTTTGATAAAAAACTAAAAGATCAAAGCCATCATCAAAAGAAAAATATGTAAAGGTGTATAAATGAGATGCATGGTCAACCATCCCAATAGAAATAATATCTCTACTCTCCAAGTCTCTAAATATAAAATAATAAATAATCAATTCCACGATCATCCTTACTCCATCATGGGTAATTAGATAGATAGGAATAATATTGTTTGAAAAATGAGGTACTTACAAAATATCATTGAAATTTCCCTACCTACCTAATATCAATAGATGCATTCCCAATTAAATTCATTTATGAATTGGTTCCTACAAAAATATGTGACATGGCACATCGCTCAAAGGAAGAGAATTTGACTATTAAGATACTATATGATGATATGCTCCTAAATCTAGAAGCCATCTCCGTGATTCAAGACTTGTAGAAGAAAAATTTCTTGTACCTTTTTAAATTATGTAGTAATTGAACTAGTACATGGATGGTTTCCTTAGTAGACTCTTTTGGTGAAGGAGAAGTTGACTTGGACATTTTGGAATGCATATCAATATTATTATGTCTTAATTCCTCAATATCGTTCTTCTAACAAGCATATTTATCATGTATGGGATTTTCTACAATATGAACGAGAGGGCATCTCTTTCCATGAAGCTTTCTCTTAGAAGAGGATTTATTCTATGCTTGCTCAGAATGAGGATTTTTATTTTATTTATTCTATTTCTTGTTAGAATGTTCCAGCTCTTTCACCTGACTAACCAACAATTCCTGAGATTTAGATGTCTTTACGATACCCATAGCTATAAAAAAAAATTTGTTCATGTATTAACATCTCTAGAAAGCTACAAGTGAAGTTGTATATCTAGAACCCATAGTTAACCTATGAATATGAAATCTAGAAACAGAAATGGCATAACCATGACCGACTTTGTTGAATACATTATAGACTAATTGAATGTCCTTTTTGTCAATTTCATGTGCTTTATATTACTCTCTTAGATAATTAACAAAAATGACAAATCTTCTCTAGGTGTTAGAATGTCAACCGTTTATTGCAAATATGCATAAATATGACTAGAAGATACATAGGGATGAATTTGGAAGAAATACTTGGATATAATTGTAGAGATCCTTAATATCTTTCCAATGTTGCATGAATCACAAAATTTTGATAAACAAGTAAAAATTAATGAGTTTGAAAGTGTAAATCGTCGATCTATCATCAAAAATCAAACTTACACCCTACAAATCAGATAGAAGCTCCTTTCCAATAATATTTTAAAAAAATATATATAACTTATATATCAAAAGTTAATATTTTTTGAAATGGCTAAATTTAGCCCATAATGATGATCCTCCTAGCAAAACAACATTTTTTTAGAAACCAAATTTGTCCAAAATAAAAAAAAAATTATGCAAAAATCAGGGCTTTTTATCCATATAAATATAATGCAGGAATCTATTGGGCTATAAAACGCTCTAAAATTTTTTTTTACCAACTTTGATCTTCAAACCCTAGTTTGCAACTATATCATAAAGTGATCGAATTGAGTGAAACAAAAGCTAGATCTGACTTTCTGAGACAATCTCAACTCAATACTAAGCTTATATTTGTACCAACATATTCCAAAATAAACCTGCCATAAAAAGCCACAAAGAGAAAACTCCAAATCTAGTAATTTACATGATCAATTTTTTTTATTCTTTGGGTCATTCCATGATGCAATAGAAGAGAATACTCAACTTTACAATATCAACAAGCATTTGCGGCATTGAGTTAACTCAAGAACAAAATATTCCTTAGATTTGAGGAGGGGATTTTTATATGTAAAGCTCTGATACAATGTTAAGGTTATTCAAGGAATAAAATAGTTGCCATAAATGAAACAATATTGGTTTCAACACTCACCCAGATGGGAAAACCCACAAAACATAGAAATTCATAGTAACAAACCCATGCAAAACCATTGCCACAAAACGTGAACCATAAATGAAACAATATTGGTTTCAACAAACAATATAGTCCTTTTTCAACAGTACCTTATTGAAAATGAAATAATATAGCCTAGGCTACAGAACAATAGTCAATATGCCTTATGGAAAAGAACATAAACTGAAACGATATTGGTTTCAACAAACAATATAGTCTTCTCTCAGTAACGCTTTATAAAAAATGAAACAATATAGCCAAAGGTCTGTAAACATTTCCTTAGCGAAAATAACATAAATTTTTAATTGTCTTGCAACTGTGGGTACCACGCAGAAACCATAAATGAAACAATATTGGTCTCAACAGTGACCCAGATGAAGAAACCCATAGAACAATCTTTTTTCAACAACACTTTAGCGAAAATGAAACAATATAGCCTAAGATAGAAAACAACAATCAACAATACCTTATGGAAAACAACATAAATTGTATAACATTAACTATTTTAATGCGTTGCAACCATCGCCACAAAATGTAAGCCATAAATGAAACAATATTGGTTTCAACAGTGACCCACATGCCAAAAACTTGTAAACAACAAAAATTCACAGTAAGAAACCCATTCAAAACCATCACCACAAAATACAAGCCATAAATAAAAAAATATTGGTTTCAACAAAAAATACAGTCTTTTTTCAACCATACCTTATCGAAAATGAAACAATATGGCCTAAGTTAGAGAACAATAATCAATAATTCCTTATGGAAAACAACATAAACTCTATAACATTAACTATTTTATTGTGTTGCAACCATCACCACAAAACCAAAGCCATAAATGAAACAATATTGGTTTCAACAGTGACCTAAATGGAAAAACCCACAAAACACAAAAATTCACAGTAACAAACCCATGCAAAACCATCGCCACAAAACATGAACCACTAATGAAACAATATTTGTTTCAACAGTGACCCAGATGAAAACACCCACAAAAATAGAAGAATTCACAATAACAAACCAATGCAAAAACAAACAATATAACAACATAAATTGTATAACATTAACTATTTTATTTTTTTGCAACCATCACCACAAATGAAACAATATTGGTTTCAATAGTGACCTAGATGGAAAACCTCACAAAACACAAAAATTCATAGTAATAAACACACACAAAACCATCGCCACAAAATGCAAACCATAAATGAAACAATATTGGTTTCAGCAGTGATCCAAATGAAGAAACCCAAAAAATAGAAGAATTCATAGTAACAAACCAACGCAAAAATAAACAATATTACCATGCAACCATTGTGACTACATCGAAGCTATAAATGAAACAACATAGCCTAATCTAGAGAACAAAAATCAACAATGACCTATGGAAAATAACATAAACTATTTTTGAAATAATCTACAAAGGTTTTTTTCAATATGCGCCTCTTCCCGCTTGCTTTCTCTCCACTCCCTTCTTTCTCGAATGCTTGCAAAAAATGCACAAAAACTTATCACAACAGACAATTTTTTATTGCTTTTCCAACCATCGCCCAAACAAAAAACAAGAAACCTCCAACCAACTTCATAGAAGCTTGACAACAGATGATCGAACTTGCACCTTCACAGAAGCTTTCCCTTCTCACTCATAGCTTCGATAGCAAGTAAAGCCACATAATGACACCCAACAATTCCTAATCTAAAATTGCACAGACAATGGCTATGTTTTCTGAGGTTTTAAATGGCAGGTGTTATTACAACCATCGCCACTACACAGAAACCATAAAACAATTAGTGTTGATGCCAACTAGTGTTTAATTTTTTGGCCTTCTCTATCCACGCGCTAAAAAATCTGCCACCTTTTTTCCGACCGGGAGCCGAATGCCAGAAATGATAAAAATGAGGAAGGTTGAAAAAAATTCTAAGCAAAGTTCACACATATAGCCTATCAGCTAATTATGTTATTAATGAGGTTTATTTTTTGATTAAAACTTTTTTTGAAAATGTGATTTTGGAGAAAGTTATAAATCAATAATTTTGTACAAAAAATAGTTTATTAGATTTCTATATAGGTTTATTTTTACAATTGGGATTTAAAAAAAAAATTATGATAGGCGTGAAACCATGAACTATAAATCCTAATTATAAATATAGTATACCTACCTTGAACATTCCTAGATATCCATTCATTAATTACTATCTATTTGTGCTTCTATTTTAGAGCTATATATTTTACTAGTAAGTATTTTATCACTTAAAAATTATATTGATGAGATTTATCACTAAAAAATTGGGTTTTGTATAAATCCATGATATAATTGTAAATCATTATAAGTTTTGAAAGAATGCTATCTTTTAGTAATTATACAATCCCTCTTTTAAAGCAATTTTCATGGAATTTAAATAGAAATTGCTAGTATCATATTTTCTTGCTTTTCTATGTAATCTCAAGATATAGTTTGCTATGTTTGTATTTCATAGTAAGTATGTTTAATTAAATTTTTACAACAATTTCTAGTGGTGCAATCATGATTTGGAACTTATTTACAATCCCCCCCAAACACTTAAGAACAATAGTTTTATATTTGAGAGTGCCATAGTTGATTAGCTCATGATGAACTTTTATGCCATGGATAGAATATTCTCACATATATTTATAGTTTACTTTAAATCATTGATTTAATTTTTTAGATATAATATCTTTTTTGTAATATGTTATTGGGATGGTTATCTTAATTATTCAATTATAAATGTGACTTGCCTTGGCATTGTGTTCAATCCTTGGGGAGATGAATCTAATAATTGATTCTAGTTTTTGTGTCATGGTTGATTTGTGTTGATTATTGACACACTTTGTGCTATGGTTAATTTGTGACATGTATTATTGATATTTGATTATATTTTTATATGTGACATCCTTTGTGTCATTGCTCTAGTAATAAGATTATGGTTCTATCCAAAAGGATATGGTGAATAAGAGGTCAATATAATGGGGTTTATTTTAAAGAATTGAATGTAATTTATCTTATTATTTAGGATTGTTGACATCAAATCTTATCTACTTTCATTCTAGTATCTTGATACATCTTATCACTTAGCATAGGAGTCACCTCACCATAGGCTCTAGTGCTCTGATAGGTAGAGGGCCCGGGGGTAGAATATGTTACCACCTGAGCCTTTTCCAAATAGATCTAGGAGATCTTTATGTTAAGTATTATGCCCCATTGTATTAACATACTTCTTATTTCTACCTTGTAGTAGGGGTGTCCTATAGGTTGTGTTTATACTTAACTTTTTCATTATCAATGAGGTAGTGATAGTTAGGTTTAAAATATAATCTGAAGATGCCCCCTAGATGGGTTTTGGGGACTAGGTGCACATGTAATATTTAAGGAATATTTGTGTGTGATTGTTTACGTGAGTCCTTGTTAATTTTTATTAGATAAAGTGGAAAACTAGTGTCTCAACCCTGCTACATATAAGGCCAAAAGGAAATAGTGAACAATGTACCTACAAAGGAAGACTAGAGAGTAAAGAGACAAAAGTACTTATAATTACAAAATAAATTATAAAAAAAAAACCCATACAAATAATATAAATTTAAGATAATTATTTTGGGGTAGAGACATTTCTCCAATCCTTAGAAAAAAAAATTAAATATATCTTGGAAATCATTTTTTCCTTTTCTATTTTTAAGATTGATTAGAAAAAGAAATATCAAACCTTTTTCTGCCCCTTACAATAAAATATATAAGAATGAGGGTGGTAGAAAATATACGAATCACTTTAGTTACGAATTAAATAGTCTTATTAAGCATAGTATCTAGAGATTCAACATTGTCCTAAAGTATTTACAAAAGTTTGGTATTATTTTTAAAGTAGGCACAACAAAGACCGAGGTTTATTCAAACAAATAGTTTCTATATTTTTTGAATAAGGTTTAATCATCTCCTCAAAGTAAATGGTTCCTTCACTTGTCTCAACATGTTTAGAACAAGCATTATTCTTAGCCATCCCTACGCTATTACACTTAACACCACTCTCGTACCCATAGAATTCACTAGTTGAGTCCACTTGATCAGTTGAAGCAATTTCCTTGTCACCGCGCATTCAATAAAAAATTATGTGATACCATCATTATAGTCCTTAGGGAAATTAAGATTATATGGGTATTTTAAGGCCAACCTAGAATATCTTCTCACAATAGATCACATAACTATATCCACATCAAAAATTAAAGAGACCCTATAAATAATCTTAGTCTTATTCTTTACCTCATTCATAGTCATAGGCTTAGGAGTACACATATAATCTTGATTTTGTTATTATTTTACTTAAGATAGGGGTTCCTTATCAAAAAATTCCAATCCAAAATAAAAATCTTAGTAGCAAGAAATTATAGAACATCAATATTGATTGAACATCCTTAACTGACACTTTCTTCTTTTAAGATCGATGTTTCATTTAGCTTTTATTTATTTTTTGATCTTTACAAATAGTAATGTCTTGATAAGGAGAAAGAATAATAGATTAATGTTCTTCTAATACTCTTGTACAAGTAGTTTTTATAAAATCGACGTTTCATTGTTTGCATTCCTCAAAATTGATATTAGAAGAAAGAATGTCTTGACCCTACATTACTTTTATCAAAATTGTTCCATGCATAAGATTTCTCATTTCTCAAAATAAAGATGCATTCCTCAAATTTGATACGAGAAGAAACAATAATGTCTTTACCCTACATTACTTTTTTCGAAAGTGTTCGAAGTGTAAGATTCTGCAAGAAAGAATTATTCTAGAAGGATGATTCTACTTTAAAGGGTGCCCTGTTGTCAAGGATGAGATAATAGGCGATTGCAAAAGAATAATGTCTTGACCCTACATTACTTTTATCAAAATTGTTCCAGATGCAAAATTCCTCGAGAAAGAATTGTTCTTTAAGGATGATTCTGATTTAAACGGTGCCCTGTCGTCGAGGATAAGATAATAGGCAATTGCTTAAAGGTACTCGTCAGTTCACGGCGTCCACTAAAGTGGCTAAAATTTCGGGGGAATAAATACTCGTGTTATTTCTTAATTGAATTGATGGTGATGACGATGATGACGTCGTCATTATCTTCTTGCTCTATAAATAGCCGCATGTTTCTCCCGACGTTGCATCCATACACACAGCATTTGCACATTGAGAGGAGGGAAAATTGGTGATAACATGGCCGAGTAAAATAAATTACAAGTTTTTAATCTTTATTATTTTTCTTAACCGAATAAGTAGGAAACTTCATAATGTCTTTTCCTTGTCATGGTGATGCAGAACTCTAGAAACGCTTTCGCTAATGGTTGGAGCGACTTGCCCTGGGCCATCGTATACGATCAAAAGTGTATAGTTTGGCCAGTTTCTGAGTGTGAGACATGATGATTATGACATTACGAAGAATGATATTGTTACTTTGAAAAAGAAAAGTTGCTGCAATCAGGTCAGTGTTTGTATCTGTTTCAATATTAATATTAATATTGGCGTTCTCCCAAAAATTAATGGAATTACACTTGTGATTGCTTCACAGACTTCGTGGAGGTTAGCGAAAGTTTTCGGTACCCAGGAAGAGTTGTTCACCTTCCAAAATGTTGCAAATAATCAATACATGCATCCGGAGAATTGTAGCTGTAAGAATAGCGAGGTGCGAGTCTTCACTTCAGAGATTTATATTTTAATTTTGTCTTTATATTATATATATAAAAAATTAGTATCAATATTGTTGATTTTAATATAAGTTAATTTAATTTTATATGTTCTAAGCAATGTATCCTCTGTCTAAGGAGGAATTAAATAAATATTCAATTAGTCATAAATAGTCATCATATTTTTTAATTTGCACAAAAATGTTACAAGCCTATTGAAAACAAAACATTCTACTTATAATGTATTTTATTTTTCTAATTTCAATGCGGCCTCACAATCAATGTAGTTTTAATTAAATTTCATGCTTTCATGTATCTTTGTGAGTGTCATTAAAATTGAATGTAATATATACCCAATTCAACAATAAGTACTAAAAACTTAATAAGTAAAAAGAACCATCATAATAATTAATTACCATCTAAACAATAAATAATATGATCAATAAATTAGTAACTAATTTGAGAATAACTTAAAAATTGCTCTCAATAATCAAGTTTCTAACATAGTAACAATGAATAATACTCAATGAACAATGGGCAAATGAGAATCAAGGTTAATGCAACTATCATTGAGAACTAGTCAAAACTAAGTTCTATAGTCTCTAAATCTCTATGATCCATGAGTGTTGGATGGATTCTAAAGTCTAGAGGGGATGAATTGTATTACTTGATTCAAAAGGAATATCACCAATAACCTTCATTTGGATTGTGTTCTTCTCGAAAAAGCTCAGTTTTATTAATTACATAACCTTAAACAATTGAAAAAAAACCCAAAACTATGTTTGATATAAATCATAAGAATATATTGTAAAACCATTTCCATTTATGAAAAATGATAAAGTAAATGTAAGTTAGAAATTTACGCAAACTAATATCCATTGTGCTATTTGAAAATTCCTTCTATAAAAGAAGATCTCATCAGCTTTAGTTTTAATAAATCAATTTTAATGGAATTACTAAATTTATTTAATATTAATACTTTTAATAATTTATTGATTAATAATATTAATTAGTAAATCAAATATACGACTTTTTTTTTTTATAATTTAATTTTCATGAAATTATTGTAAATTATTTATTAATAAATTAACATTATATAATTACCGTTTAATTAATATTTAAATAATTATAATCTATTAAAAATTAATAATAAGCCTAATTAATTGTTATTTTATGCTTATTAATATTCAAAAATGATTAGTTAATATTAAACATTGTTAATATTATTGGAATTTATTTCATTAAAACATAAGAAGGGAAGGCATGGTAGAGAGGATGGGATAGGGGTGGGTAATGAGATAAGGAGGGAGAGGTAGAGAGATAAAGAGGGGAAGAAGGGAGAGTCATGGAGATAGGGAGAGAGAGAGGATGGGAGGAAGAGGTAGTGATCTAGAGAAAGGAGATAGATGGGAAAGAAACAATAATAGAGGGAGAGAGAAGAAGTGAGGTGTAGGGAGGAAACAATATAGATGCGGTAAGGACAAAAGGGAATATAGAGAGGGAGATAGGGAGAGAGAAGGGAGGGAGAGCGAAAGGGAAGTATTGGTAGATGAGTAACAAGCGATGGAGGGAGAGGTACACATGGAGAGATTGAGAGACCTAGGGGGATGAGATAAAGTGGTGATGACCTAGAAAGGGGAGGGAGCGGGAAGTCGCGAGAAAGCAGAACGAGATGAAAGGTAGAGTGGGGAGAGTGGTGGGTATTGAGATAAGGTAAGAGAGACTTAGAGATGGGGAGATACGAAGAAGAAATAGGTGAGAGATAGAGAGGGGAGAGAGGTGGGTTATGAGACAAGGAGGGAGAGAGAGGTTGGGAGGGAGATGTAGAGATTGATAGAAATGGGTGACAAACAATAACAAAGGAAGATAAGAGAAGAGACGCCGGAGGCCGTACCTCCCCCCTTCCCCATCTTCCGCGGACGGCTGCGACAGCAGTCCGTAGACTGTTGTGCGCAGCAGTCCGTAGACTGCGCGCACAGCAGTCCATATATATTTAATTATATATATGTTTTTTTTTAATTTATTATTTAAGATTGGTTTAAAAGTAAAATACAATTTTGTTTAGAAATAAAATATTAATGATTTTAGTTTAATAAAATTTAGTTGGTTATTTTATTTAATATTTTTGTTAGTTTGTAATGTAATTGAATAATAGTTAAGATTAATTTGTATTATTAAAATGAAGGGGTGAAGTTACAATTAGGTTATTTTGTTTAAAAAAATAATAGATTATATTTATATAATTTTAATGTTATTTTATTACATTGCACGAATGAAATTTTATATTGTGCTTAAATGTTTATTCTTGTTTCTATTTAGATAATTTTTATATATGCTGATTGGGCAATGTTTAATTATTATTTTGACTAAATAAATATTTAGACAAGAATAAGTTTTTAGTTGTGATTGTGAATTCTTTTGAGACATTCGTATTTAGCTACTTAATTGGGATTAGAATCAAACCTAATGGTGCAACTTTGCAAATGTATTGAGAGTTTTACTTTTATGATATGTAATGATGTCTTTGTGGGAACCCGTTGCTGATTTTTGTAACCTTATCCTAGAGGCTTGTTATTTTATAATGTCGTCTTCGCCTTGGTAGGCTTTGAAGTTTTTGGTTTTATGAGAGGAAGGGTTGAACAGTTGGTTGAGACTTTTGATTTTGAGCAATTGCGAGATGGTTAATACCTCGTGTATCTGAGTTTTGGTTTTATGATTTATATGTGTTGTTTCAACCCTTGCCCTCTTGAGTTTTGTTAGGGGTCATAGGTGGGAGAGTGGCTCTTCATGGGCGCCGGCGCCTCGGATGAGGAAGGGCCAGGATAACCCTCGAAGAGTAGTAAACAAGTGACAACCTAAACAATAGATTTAGGGGGTTGGGTAGTTTAAACACACAAGATAATAAAACTTTGGATTCCTCGGCTATGCATTAGGGCTACCTTAGACTAGTGATAGACTGAGAAGGCCGTGGTCGGCATAGTCATAGTCTCGTCTTCACGAGAGACTATTGGCTCCGCATCAGCTACCCTATGGTGTCGGCGCCTCAGTTAGGAGGAAGGGCCAGGATATCCATAGATGGGTGCCGGCGCCTCAGTTGGGGGAAGGGCCAGGATAATCCCATGAGAGCTATGCGATGACAGTCTCCACTTGACACCCTTGTGCTTTGTTATTGTTGCCTCTGGATGTTATCTCTTTGTGATGTTTCTTTGAACTCTTGTGAATTGATCTTGATTGTTAAGTGATAGTACTTCATGTTATCGTGATGAGTTCTTAGCTTAATCTTGTCATGTGATTGTGAAATTTGATGGTTGTTCTTTGTAAGCTTTGAGTTGTACTTGTTTTATATCATATTATGGTTGAGTCGGTTGACATTCATGGTCGGGTTCACTTCCTCGTCACCTCTGAGCACGGGGGGTGAGTTACTTGTAATTCACATGGTTGGGTGGAACGTACTCCGCACCCGTTGGGTTCCCCATCAGCGTCTTGTCTTCTCAGCTTTCCGCAGTGCAGATGTTCCAGTGATCAGTTGTACTTCATGTTTCTTTATTCTTGTATCAATCCCCATGTTGGGAATTTCAATGTAATTCATGTATCAAAGAAAAATGTCATGTAATATTATAACAATGATGTAATAGTTAGGTTCTTTTGTAACTCTCTTATGAGATTTATCATGGATGTAATTATGTGATGTTTATTATGCTCGCATCATTGTTATTGGATGTATCATTGTTTAGGGTTATTATAAAATTAAATGGTTATGTTATATTCTTTATCTTTATTTATGTTTAGTGTTGCGAAGTAACCTCGCGTGCCCCAGAGAACTAAGTGTGTTAATGTTATGTAATGTGCTATGTGATTATGGTTAAGTGTTGTTACATGTTACTTTTATTATTATGTTTTTAAAAAAAAATTATTCACTTTGTGTGTGTTCTCTGGGGTTTGCACGACGGGCATTACAACTTGGAATCAGAGCATAGGTTCATACACTGGGCACTATGTGTGCTCACTATGTAACCTTGTGTTTAGTCCCTAGCGGCTAGAGTTTCACTTCTATATTTTCATTGTTGTAAACCTGAGTTTGTTCCGTTAGCCGGTCTCAGGGCAATGGTGCAGGAAACTAATGGGAATGGGTAGGACCCTCGGTGTAGTGCGCAATGCACCAATATCCTTCCTATCAGGGATGCACTATGAACCCTTGTGTCATTGTGTTATGTGGTTTCCAGTGAAGTGAGTTATGTGTGTGATTTTTGGCGTGATCTCTGCATGTTTGTTGTGTGCTTACTCTTATCTATTTAATGGCTTCTTGGAGTAAGCCATATCCTTGGGGGGGAGGATGTAATACCCCCATGTTACTAATACTTTTATTATTATTTCTTACTCTTATGTGTGAGCTTGATTCTATTTTCTATTGGTGATTAGTTCACCATCTTGGTGTGGGTGGATGCCTCCTGTATTAGGGAATCTTATTTCCTTTTGTTTACCGGCTTCCAGGAGTAAGCCGATTTTATGAGGGGGAGGATGTAATACCCCTCCTTTTACTGGTAGGATTTAGTATTTTTCAATGCAGTTGTTTGCTACTTGTGACGATGATGATATTGTTTGATTTGGTTAGTTAGACGTTAGATGATGCTATTGTTACATTAAGGACATGATTATTTCGTATGACAGTATGACTGGCTATATTAGTTGATCTTCAAAATTATGATATGATGCAGTGATTTAATTAGATATGTTATGAGATGATTCTTAGTTAGAAATGTGGATTTATTGGTCATATTATAATTGTTAGAATAGGTGTGATGAAGGACACTATGGCATCACTCATTCGCGAGTGCCCTGCTATGTTGCGATTCCTTCTCACAATGCAGTACTTTGATTTAATGCTTTGATGATTATATATATATGTATGCACATGTACACAACTTCGTTTGTATGCAGGATTTGCAGGTATAAGTCTCGATTCCACCTGCTTCGGCAGGACAGGGTGAGCACCAATAACCCAACGGTTAAATGTTGAAACAGAGGTGACGATGAAGTCCTCCCGTTCCATGATGTCAGGTCGTCTCATCTGTTTGGTATAGTCAATTTTTGTGTAATTGTCGTCATTGTCTGTTGTGTTATGTGTTTTGTCTTATTTTATTTATGAGGGCTTTTATAGTTATGATTTATCTTAATGATTGAAATAAATTAATTATTTTAATGTTGGATTAAATGATATTTAAATATTTAAATATTTTAATTATTTTGAAAATCATATATTGCAATTAATTAATAATTAAATATTAAATATGGCTTAATTATTTTAATCAATTAAATTGGTGGTGGATAATTATGTGAATAATTTATTTAAAATAAATATGTAATGTGAGGTGCAAGAAAAGTTGCAAAACAGGAATTAAAGCAATAAAAGAATAAAAAGACAGTGTGAGCCAATAGGAATGGAGAGTTGGGAAAAAGCTAGTTTTAAAGAATTGATTTTTCTTTTAATCTTGGATTTTTGGAGAGCTTGGAAAGAATGGACAATATATTTTATTTAATTATGAATTTTTAGAAGTTCCACACAGAAGAGCCACAGCTGAAGTGCTCAGGGGATTGTTGATTCGTTGGATATAGTGGAGAATCAGTTAGAGACATCTTCAAATTTGCATTGGACTCCAGGTTCCTCTCATAGTTTTCCTCGTACCTTTTGATTCTCTGTTTGTTTCTGAAAAAGAAAAATAGATCTTATTCAATTTTTTTTTTTTTTGTGAATATAGAGAACCTCTGTTGAAAACTGAAACTAGAGCAAATTATTAGACTAGAAAACAAAGAAAATTCATAGCAACTATACTGTCCAAATTTTGTCAAAACAAGAACCTTGATCTTCTGAAACATACAATCTATCAAAATAGGATTTTAGAATGAGATGATTTAGTTATTGAAGAAAATAAAATTTTGGGGTTTTCTCAGTATTTTAATATATAATGGATATGTGCTATTGCTTTGTAATTTCTCTATTTTCTTAACATTTAAGAAAATTTGTTTCTCTATTCTGTCTCTGTTTGTTTTTATATTTATGAAAATAATATATATATATATAATGTTTATTTTATCTTCTGGTTTCTGTGCCTGTGATTAAAAGATTTATTCCTCTGTATTTTTTTTATGAATATTTTCTATATATATATATATATATATATATACGAATTCCGTATATATATATATATTTACATATTTATTAATTAAATGTTCTGTGCAAAGTAATTTTTATATATTTGAGAGTTGATAAATCAAATTTTATTTTTTTTAAATTTTGTTAGTTTGTAATGTAATTGAATAATAGTTAAGATGTGTTTGTATTATTAAAATGAAGGGAGTAGAGACGAATGGAGTTTGTTTAAAAAAATGAATTATATTTATATAATTTTTAATGTTATTTTATTACATTTGCCGCGAATATGAAAATTTACTATTGATGCTTAATGTTTGTTATTCTTGTTTCTATTATTTAGATAATTTTTTTATATATATCTTGGAATTAGACGTGTTTGAGTATTATTTTGACTAAATATAAATATTTAGCAAGAATTAGCTTGTAGTTGTGATTGTGAATTCTTTTGAGACATTCGTATTTAGTTACTTAATTGGGATTAGAATCAAACCTAATGGTGCAACTTTGCAAAATATTATGTGAGTTTTACTTTTATGTTATGTAGTGATGTCTTTGTGGGAACCCGTTGTTGATTTTGTAACCTTATCCCAGAGGCTTGTTAGTTTATAATGTCATCTTCGCCTTGGTAGGCTTTGAAGTTTTTGGTTTTATGAGAGGAAGGGTTGAACAGTTGGTTGAGACTTTTGATTTTGAGCAATTGCGAGATGGTTAATACCTCGTGTATCTGAGTTTTGGTTTTATGATTTATATGTGTTGTTTCAATACTTGCCTACTTGGTTTGTTGGGGTCATGGTGGGAGGTGGCTCTTAGGTGAAGCCCAGGCGCCTGGATGAGGAGGCAGGGATAACCCTCGAAGGTAGTAAATGAAGTGATAACCTAACAATAGATTTGGGGTTGGTGGTTCAATACAAGATAATAAAACTTTGTGTATTCCCTGACTATGCATTAGGGGCTACAGACTAGTGATAGACTGAGAAGGCCGTGGTCGGCATAGTCATAGTCTCGTCTTCACGAGAGACTATTGGCTCCGCATCAGCTACCCTATGGTGTCGGCGCCTCAGTTAGGAGGAAGGGCCAGGATATCCATAGATGGGTGCCGGCGCCTCAGTTGGGGGAAGGGCCAGGATAATCCCATGAGAGCTATGCGATGACAGTCTCCACTTGACACCCTTGTGCTTTGTTATTGTTGCCTCTGGATGTTATCTCTTTGTGAACTCTTGTGAATTGATCTTGATTGTTAAGTGATAGTACTTCATGTTATCGTGATGAGTTCTTAGCTTAATCTTGTCATGTGATTGTGAAATTTGATGGTTGTTCTTTGTAAGCTTTGAGTTGTACTTGTTTTATATCATATTGTGGTTGAGTCGGTTGACATTCATGGTCGGGTTCACTTCCTCGTCACCTCTGAGCACGGGGGGTGAGTTACTTGTAATTCACATGGTTGGGTGGAATGTGCTCTGCACCCGTTGGGTTCCCCATCAGCGTCTTGTCTTCTCAGCTTTCCGCAGTGCAGATGTTCCAGTGATCAGTTGTACTTCATGTTTCTTTATTCTTGTATCAATCCCCATGTTGGGAATTTCAATGTAATTCATGTATCAAAGAAAAATGTAATGTAATATTATAACAATGATGTAATAGTTAGGTTCTTTTGTAACTCTCTTATGAGATTTATCATGGATGTAATTATGCGATGTTTATTATGCTCGCATCATGGTTATTGGATGTCTCATTGTTTAGGGTTATTATAAAATTAAATGGTTATGTTATATTCTTTATCTTTATTTATGTTTAGTGTTGCGAAGTAACCTCGCGTGCCCCAGAGAACTAAGTGTGTTAATGTTATGTAATGTGCTATGTGATTATGGTTAAGTGTTGTTACATGTTAGTTTTATTATTATGTTTTTAAAAAAAATTATTCGCTTTGTGTGTGTTCTCTGGGGTTTGCACGACGGGCATTACAGAGGTATGCAGGAAAGGAAGGAGATGGGGTTAATGATGGAAGGCAAGGTATAGAGGGTGGGAAGAGGCAAAAGAGGGACTGAAAGTGAAAACCTTGACTATCCATCATCAATCATAAACCATAAAATTTAAGCCTTATGAAGTGAGGTAGTGAGAGACAAATAGAAAGTAGCAAATGTGGACTTTTTTCAATACATCACCATTTGGCGAGCACCAAATTTGGAGAGTGCCAAATTTTGTGCTTGCCAAATGTTGTACTGCATTTGGCTAGCACCAAATTTGGTGAGTGCCAAATTTGGCACTATCCAAATTTGTCACTTGCCAAATTAGGTGCATTGGGAAGTACCAACCAAAAGGGTTGGATTTTTCCTTGGGCATATAACCCAAAGGGTTGGATGACCATTTCATACCATGGACACGATTTTCTCAGGAGGATACAAAATTTGCACATATTTTTGGTTGTGTTAACCATCTCGTTTGCATGTCATTCAATGCAAGTTTATAAAAAAATTGTGATGATGTTAGCCTCTCTCTTAGCTATATAAATATATAATTTTTTTATGTTAAGGTTTTCATCCATAACTTCTCTTGTTATTGCCTCTATTTTTCATCACAAACCAAAATGTGCTAGTTTTAGGATATATTTTTACTTGTTCATTGAAACTTGAAAGAAATTAAGTCTTTTAAAATAGACTCCATTCTACACATGATGAAAAAACAAAAGAATCAATTTTTGCTTAGCTTTTAAAACATTTTGGGGGGAGAATGCTCAAATTTGAGCTTCTAGGATGTGTCGACTTTGAAAATTCATAAAAAAAATTAGTAGAAAGAATGGGGATAAACTACATGGTGTTATATAATTTCAAACCATTCAAAATTTTTAAATTCTAGAAAGACAGTTAATGAAAAAGGGGGGGCCTCAGACCTTGTGCTATTTTTTTGATAAAAATAAGACCTATTTTGGGCCCCCCCTTTTTGATACCCTTAATTTGATTCATTTGAAAAAGAATTAGTAGCTTAAAAACTAGACTTAGAGAAATTCAACTCTTGTTCTTGTTGAATCTTCCAATTTTGAGTGTAACTATCTTCATTTTCTCGTGCAAATCAGATTTTTCTAATTTTAGAAAAAAATGGCATCTTAAGAGCCTTTTTTTTGTGTCATAGCTCCACGAACTTACCCTCAAATCTCTTTAAACAATATTCATCTACTTTGGAAGAAAAAAAACAAGATGTTATGCATGGTGACTTCTTATTCCTAAAAGAAAGATGTGTGAAGAAGGATGATGTGTGATTTCTTTGAAGAATTCTCAAGTGTCTCCATTATGATGCTAAAAGTGAACACACTTCAAGAAGGTATTCTAGGCCCACTGTAAAAGACAACAATCGAAAAGATATGGAGATATTTGTCCAAAATTATCCACACTCATATCAAACTATCAAGAATGATCATGTAGAGAATTAACAAGAGGGTCACAGTGTTGCCTCACAAAAATTGAAGAAGAATCATCTCCATCAAAGAGAAGATGTATGAAATCAATGGTATCTCCTAAATTTTAAATGTGGAAGTCAACATACAAACTATCAATCTATTTCAAGTATTCACCCCAAGTAGCCATATCTAGAAGATGTATATCCTACTACACTAGGAAAACACAAGCAATATCACATGTAAAAATATCGGGTATATTGAATACAAGGCTCAAGAATGAGATTACGTGTGAGAACTCCCAAGTTCAAGTAACCAAAAGTATCCTCAAATCAATCTTCTACACTAGAATTTTGATAAAAAACTAAAAGATCAAAGCCATCATCAAAAGAAAAATATGTAAAGGTGTATAAATGAGATGCATGGTCAACCATCCCAATAGAAATAATATCTCTACTCTCCAAGTCTCTAAATATAAAATAATAAATAATCAATTCCACGATCGTCCTTACTCCATCATGGGTAATTAGATAGTTGGGAATAATATTGTTTGAAAAATGAGGTACTTACAAAATATCATTGAAATTTCCCTACCTACCTAATATCAATAGATGCATTCCCAATTAAATTCATTTATGAATTGGTTCCTACAAAAATATGTGACATGGCACATCCCTCAAAGGAAGAGAATTTGACTATTAAGATACTATATGATGATATGCTCCTAAATCTAGAAGCCATCTCCGTGATTCAAGACTTGTAGAAGAAAAATTTCTTGTACCTTTTTAAATTATGTAGTAATTGAACTAGTACATGGATGGTTTCCTTAGTAGACTCTTTTGGTGAAGGAGAAGTTGACTTGGACATTTTGGAATGCATATCAATATTATTATGTCTTAATTCATCAATATCGTTCTTATAACAAGCATATTTATCATGTATGGGATTTCTTACAATATGAACGAGAGGGCATCTCTTTCCATGAAGCTTTCTCTTAGAAGAGGATTTATTCTATGCTTGCTCTGAATGATGATTTTTATTTTATTTATTATATTTCTTGTTAGAATGTTCCAGCTCTTTCACCTGACTAACCAATAATTCCCGAGATTTAGATGTCTTTACGATACCCATAGCTATAAAAAAAAAATTTCTTCATGTATTAACATCTCTAGAAAGCTACAAGTGAAGTTGTATATCTAGAACCCATAGTTAACCTGTGAATATGAAATCTAGAAACAGAAATGGCATAACCATGACCGAGTTTGTTGAATACATTATAGACTAATTGAATGTCCTTTTTGTCAATTTGACGTGCTTTATATTACTCTCTTAGATAATTAACAAAAATGACAAATCTTCTCTAGTTGTTAGAATGTCAACCGTTTATTGCAAATATGCATAAATATGACTAGAAGATACATAGGGATGAATTTGGAAGAAATACTTGGATATAATTGTAGAGATCCTTAATATCTTTCCAATGTTGCATGAATCACAAAATTTGGATAAACAAGTCAAAATTTATGAGCTTGAAAGTGTAAATGGTCGATCTATCATCAAAAATCAAGCTTACACCCTACAAAGTAGATAGAAGCTCCTTTCCAATAATATTTTAAAAAAATATATATAACTTATATATCAAAAGTTAATATTTTTTGAAATGGCTAAATTTAGCCCATAATGATGATCCTCCTAGCAAAACAACAATTTTTTAGAAACCAAATTTGTCCAAAATAAAACAAAATTATGCAAAAATAAGGGCTTTTTATCCATATAAATATAATGCAGGAATCTATTGGGCTATAAAGCGCTCTAAATTTTTTTTTTACCAACTTTGATCTTCAAACCCTAGTTTGCAACTATATAATAAAGTGATCGAATTGAGTGAAACAAAAGCTAGATCTAACTTTCTGAGACAATCTCAACTCAATACTAAGCTTATATTTGTACCAACATATTCCAAAATAAACCTGCCATAAAAAGCCACAAAGAGAAAACTCCAAATCTAGTAATTTACATGATCATTTTTTTTTATTCTTTGGGTCATTCCATGATGCAATAGAAGAGAATACTCAACTTTACAATATCAACAAGCATTTGGGGCATTGAGTTAACTCAAGAACAAAATATTCCTTAGATTTGAGGAGGGGATTTTTATATGTAAAGCTCTGATACAATGTTAAGGTTATTCAAGGAACAAAATAGTTGCCATAAATGAAACAATATTGGTTTCAACACTCACCCAGATGGGAAAACCCACAAAACATAGAAATTCATAGTAACAAACCCATGCAAAACCATTGCCACAAAACGTGAACCATAAATGAAACAATATTGGTTTCAACAAACAATATAGTCTTTTTTCAACAGTACCTTATTGAAAATGAAATAATATAGCCTAGGCTACAGAACAATAGTCAACATGCCTTATGGAAAAGAACATAAACTGAAACGATATTGGTTTCAACAAACAATATAGTCTTCTCTCAATAACGCTTTATAAAAAATGAAACAATATAGCCAAAGGTCTGTAAACATTTCCTTAGCGAAAATAACATAAAATTTTTAATTGTCTTGCAACCGTGGGTACCACGCAGAAACCATAAATGAAACAATATTGGTCTCACCAGTGACCCAGATGAAGAAACCCATAGAACAATCCTTTTTCAACAACACTTTAGCGAAAATGAAACAATATAGCCTAAGCTAGAAAACAACATTCAACAATACCTTATGGAAAACAACATAAATTGTATAACATTAACTATTTTAATGCGTTGCAACCATCGCCACAAAATGTAAGCCATAAATGAAACAATATTGGTTTCAACAGTGACCCACATGCCAAAAACCTGTAAACAACAAAAATTCACAGTAAGAAACCCATGCAAAACCATCACCACAAAACACAAGCCATAAATAAAAAAATATTGGTTTCAACAAAAAATACAGTCTTTTTTCAACCATACCTTATCGAAAATGAAACAATATGGCCTAAATTAGAGAACAATAATCAATAATTCCTTATGGAAAACAACATAAACTCTATAACATTAACTATTTTATTGTGTTGCAACCATCACCACAAAACCAAAGCCATAAATGAAACAATATTGGTTTCAACAGTGACCTAAATGGAAAAACCCACAAAACACAAAAATTCATATTAACAAACCCATACAAAACCATCGCCACAAAACATGAACCACTAATGAAACAATATTGGTTTCAACAGTGACCCGGATGAAAACACCCACAAAAATAGAAGAATTCACAATAACAAACCAATGCAAAAACAAACAATATAACAACATAAATTGTATAACATTAACTATTTTATTTTGTTGCAACCATCACCACAAATGAAACAATATTGGTTTCAATAGTGACCTAGACGGAAAACCTCACAAAACACAAAAATTCATAGTAATAAACACACACAAAACCATCGCCACAAAATTCAAACCATAAATGAAACAATATTGGTTTCAGCAGTGATCCAAATGAAGAAACCCAAAAAAAGAAGAATTCATAGTAACAAACCAATGCAAAAATAAACAATATTACCTTGCAACCATTGCGACTACATCGAAGCTATAAATGAAACAACATAGCCTAATCTAGAGAACAAAAATCAACAATGACCTATGGAAAATAACCTAAACTATTTTTGAAATAATCTACAAAGGTTTTTTTCAATATGCACCTCTTCCCGCTTGCTTTCTCTCCGCTCCCTTCTTTCTCGAATGCTTGCAAAAAATGGACAAAAACTTATGACAACAGATAATTTTTTATTGCTTTTCCAACCATCGCCCAAACAGAAAACAAGAAACCTCCAACCAACTTCATAGAAGCTTGACAACAGATGATCGAACTTGCACCTTCACAGAAGCTTGCCCTTCTCGCTCGTAGCTTCGATAGCAAGTAAAGCCACATAACGAAACCCAACAATTCCTAATCTAAAATTGCACAGACAATGGCTATGTTTTCTGAGGTTTTAAATGGCAGGTGTTATTACAACCATCGCCACTACACAGAAACCATAAAAAAATTAGTGTTGATGCCAACTAGTGTTTAATTTTTTGGCCTTCTCTATCCACGCGCTAAAAAATCTGCCACCTTTTTTCCGACCGGGAGCCGAATGCCAGAAATGATAAAAACGAGGAAGGTTGAAAAAAATTCTAAGCAAAGTTCACACATATAGCCTATCAGCTAATTATGTTATTAATGAGGTTTATTTTTTGATTAAAACTTTTTTTGAAAATGTGATTTTGGAGAAAGTTATAAATCAATAATTTTGTACAAAAAATAGTTTATTAGATTTCTATATAGGATTATTTTGACAATTGGGATTTTAAAAAAAAATTATGATAGGTGTGAAACCATGAACTATAAATCCTAATTATAAATATAGTATACCTACCTTGAACATTCCTAGATATCCATTCATTAATTACTATCTATTTGTGCTTCTATTTTAGAGCTATATATTTTACTAGTAAGTATTTTATCACTTAAAAATTATATTGATGAGATTTATCACTAAAAAATTGGGTTTTGTATAAATCCATGATATAATTGTAAATCATTATAAGTTTTGAAAGAATGCTATCTTTTAGTAATTATACAATCCCTCTTTTAAAGCAATTTTCATGGAATTTAAATAGAAATTGCTAGTATCATATTTTCTTTCTTTTCTATGTAATCTCAAGATATAGTTTACTATGTTTGTATTTCATAGTAAGTATGTTTAATTAAATTTTTACAACAATTTCTAGTGGTGCAATCATGATTTGGAACTTATTTACACTCCCCCCGAAAACACTTAAGAACAATAGTTTTATATTTGAGAGTGCCATAGTTGATTATCTCATGATGAACTTTTATGCCATGGATAGAATATTCTCACATATATTTATAGTTTAATTTAAATCATTGATTTAATTTTTTAGATATAATATATTTTTTGTAATATGTTATTGGGATGGTTATCTTAATTATTCAATTATAAATGTGACTTGCCTTGGCATTGTGTTCAATCCTTGGGGAGATGAATCTAATAATTGATTCTAGTTTTTGTGTCATGGTTGATTTGTGTTGATTATTGACACACTTTGTGCTATGGTTAATTTGTGACATGTATTATTGATATTTGATTATATTTTTATATGTGACATCCTTTGTGTCATTGCTCTAGTAATAAGATTATGGTTCTATCCAAAAGGATATGGTGAATAAGAGGTCAATATAATGGGGTTTATTTTAAAGAATTGAATGTAATTTATCTTATTATTTAGGATTGTTGACATCAAATCTTATCTACTTTCATTCCAGTATCTTGATACATCTTATCACTTAGCATAGGAGTCACCTCACCATAGGCTCTAGTGCTCTGATAGGTAGAGGGCCCGGGGGTAGAATATGTTACCACCTGAGTCTTTTCCCAATAGATCTAGGAGATCTTTATGTTAAGTATTATGCCCCATTGTATTAACATACTTCTTATTTCTACCTTGTAGTAGGGGTGCCCTATAGGATGTGTTTATACTTAACTTTTTCATTATCAATGAGGTAGTGATAGTTAGGTTTAAAATATAATCTGAAGATGCCCCCTAGATGGGTTTTGGGGACTAGTTGCACATGTAATATTTAAGGAATATTTGTGTGTGATTGTTTACGTGAGTCCTTGTTAATTTTTATTAGATACAGTTGAAAACTACTGTCTCAACCCTGCTACATATAAGGCCAAAAGGAAATAGTGAACAATGTACCTACAAAGGAAGACTAGAGAGTAAAGAGACAAAAGTACTTATAATTACAAAATAAATTATAAAAAAAAACCCCATACAAATAATATAAATTTAAGATAATTATTTTGGGGTAGAGACATTTCTCCAATCCTTAGAAAAAAAAATTAAATATATCTTGGAAATCATTTTTTCCTTTTCTATTTTTAAGATTGATTAGAAAAAGAAATATCAAACCTTTTTCTGCCCCTTACAATAAAATATATAAGAATGAGGGTGGTAGAAAATATACGAATCACTTTAGTTACGAATTAAATAGTCTTATTAAGCATAGTATCTAGAGATTCAACATTGTCCTAAAGTATTTACAAAAGTTTGGTATTATTTTTAAAGTAGGCACAACAAAGACCGAGGTTTATTCAAACAAATAGTTTCTATATTTTTTGAATAAGGTTCAATCATCTCCTCAAAGTAAATGGTTCCTTCACTTGTCTCAACATGTTTAGAACAAGCATTATTCTTAGCCATCCCTACGCTATTACACTTAACACCACTCTCGTACCCATAGAATTCACTAGTTGAGTCCACTTGATCAGTTGAAGCAATTTCCTTGTCACCGCGCATTCAATAAAAAATTATGTGATACCATCATTATAGTCCTTAGGGAAATTAAGATTATATGGGTATTTTAAGGCCAACCTAGAATATCTTCTCACAATAGATCACATAACTATATCCACATCAAAAATTAAACAGACCCTATAAATAATCTTAGTCTTATTCTTTACCTCATTCATAGTCATAGGCTTAGGAGTACACATATAATCTCGATTTTGTTATTATTTTACTTAAGATAGGGGTTCCTTATCAAAAAATTCCAATCCAAAATAAAAATCTTAGTAGCAAGAAATTATAGAACATCAATATTGATTGAACATCCTTAACTGACACTTTCTTCTTTTAAGATCGATGTTTCATTTAGCTTTTATTTATTTTTTGATCTTTACAAATAGTAATGTCTTGATAAAGAGAAAGAATAATAGATTAATGTTCTTCTAATACTCTTGTACAAGTGGTTTTTATAAAATTGACGTTTCATTGTTTGCATTCCTCAAAATTGATATGAGAAGAAAGAATAATGTCTTGACCCTACATTACTTTTATCAAAATTGTTCCATGCATAAGATTTCTCATTTCTCAAAATAAAGATGCATTCCTCAAATTTGATACGAGAAGAAACAATAATGTCTCTACCCTACATTACTTTTTTCGAAAGTGTTCGAAGTGTAATATTCCGCAAGAAAGAATTATTCTAGAAGGGGGATTCTGCTTTAAAGGGTGCCCTGTTGTCAAGGATGAGATAATAGGCGATTGCAAAAGAATAATGTCTTGACCCTACATTACTTTTATCAAAATTGTTCCAAATGCAAAATTCCTCAGGAAAGAATTGTTCTTTAAGGATGATTCCGCTTTAAACGGTGCCCTGTCGTCGAGGATAAGATAATAGGCAATTGCTTAAAGGTACTCGTCAGTTCACGGCGTCCACTAAAGTGGCTAAAATTTCGGGGGAATAAATACTCGTGTTATTTCTTAATTGAATTGACGGTGATGACGATGATGACGTCGTCATTATCTTCTTGCTCTATAAATAGCCGCATGTTTCTCCCGACGTTGCATCCATACACACAGCATTTGCACATTGAGAGGAGGGAAAATTGGTGATAACATGGCCGAGTAAAATAAATTACAAGTTTTTAATCTTTATTATTTTGCTGAACCGAATAAGTAGGAAACTTCATAATGTCTTTTCCTTGTCATGGTGATACAGAACTCTGGAAACGCTTTCGCTAATGGTTGGAGCGACTTGCCCTGGGCCATCGTATACGATCAAAAGTGTACAGTTTGGCCAGTTTCTGAGTGTGAGACATGATGATTATGACATTACGAAGAATGATATTGTTACTTTGAAAAAGAAAAGTTGCTGCAATCAGGTCAGTGTTTGTATCTGTTTCAATATTAATATTAATATTGCCGTTCTCCCAAAAATTAACGGAATTACACTTGTGATTGCTTCACAGACTTCGTGGAGGTTAGCGAAAGTTTCCGGTACCCAGGAAGAGTTGTTCACCTTCCAAAATGTTGGGAATAATCAATACATGCATCCGGAGAATTGTAGTTGTAAGAATAGCGAGGTGCGAGTCTTCACTTCAGAGATTTCTATGGTGTGTGTGTCGGGAATGAATTGTATGAATGACATTTCCATGTTTCTACTGCAAGTGATAACATCTCCGATCGATATGTATAAATGGAGGGTAAAGAAGCTCAAAGACGGCAATTATACCATCTCTACTCCTGAGTGTCAACCCAGCTATTTAAAAGCGGAGGGGACGAATAAAGATGTTAAGGTTTCTCAGCTACCAATCTGTGATGCAATTCCGCCTGAGTTTAAATGGGACATTCAAGTTGAAAGAGAAGATAATTAGCACTCTTTAATAGACATAGACATATAGGTATTACTCCTATCCTAAACAAAGCAAAGGGTTTTTTTCATTGTGTTTGTTTGCTGTCCAGCAAATAAATACAATTTTTTCCCTTTGTCAATAAGCTAGCTTATTTATATTTTAATTTTGTCTTTATATTATATATATAAAAAATTAGTATCAATATTGTTGATTTTAATATAAGTTAATTAAATTTTATATGTTCTAAGCAATGCATCCTCTGTCTAAGGAGGAATTAAATAAATATTCAATTAGTCATAAATATTCATCATATTTTTTAATTTGCACAAAAATGTTACAAGCCTATTGAAAACAAAACATTCTACTTATAATGTATTTTATTTTTCTAATTTCAATGCGGCCTCACAATCAATGTAGTTTTAATTAAATTTTATGCTTTCATGTATCTTTGTGAGTGTCATTAAAATTGAATGTAATATATACCCAATTCAACAATAAGTACTAAAAACTTAATAAGTAAAAAGAACCATCATAATAATTAATTACCATCTAAACAATAAATAATATGATCAATAAATTAGTAACTAATTTGAGAATAACTTAAAAAATGCTCTCAATAATCAAGTTTCTAACATAGTAACAATGAATAATACTCAATGAACAATGGGCAAATGAGAATCAAGTTTAATGCAACTATCATTGAGAACTAGTCAAAACTAAGTTCTATAGTCTCTAAATCTCTATGATCCATGAGTGTTGGATGGATTCTAAAGTCTAGAGGGGATGAATTGTATTACTTGATTCAAAAGGAATATCACCAATAACCTTCATTTGGATTGCGTTCTTCTCGAAAAAGCTCAGTTTTATTAATTACATAACCTTAAACAATTGAAAAAAAACCCAAAACTATGTTTGATATAAATCATAAGAATATATTGTAAAACCATTTCCATTTATGAAAAATGATAAAGTAAATGTAAGTTAGAAATTTACGCAAACTAATATCCATTGTGCTATTTGAAAATTCCTTCTATAAAAGAAGATCTCATCAGCTTTAGTTTTAATAAATCAATTTTAATGGAATTACTAAATTTATTTAATATTAATACTTTTAATAATTTATTGATTAATAATATTAATTAGTAAATCAAATATACGACTTTTTTTTTTATAATTTAATTTTAATGAAATTATTGTAAATTATTTATTAATAAATTAACATTATATAATTACCGTTTAATTAATATTTAAATAATTATAATCTATTAAAAATTAATAATAAGCCTAATTAATTGTTATTTTATGCTTATTAATATTCAAAAATGATTAGTTAATTTTAAACATTGTTAATATTATTGGAATTTATTTCATTAAAACATAAGAAGGGAAGGCATGGTAGAGAGGATGGGATAGGGGTGGGTAATGAGATAAGGAGGGAGAGGTAGAGAGATAAAGAGGGGAAGAAGGGAGAGTCATGGAGATAGGGAGAGAGAGAGGATGGGAGGAAGAGGTAGTGATCTAGAGAAAGGAGATAGATGGGAAAGAAACAATAATAGAGGGAGAGAGAAGAAGTGAGGTGTAGGGAGGAAAGAATATAGATGCGGTAAGGACAAAAGGGAATATAGAGAGGGAGATAGGGAGAGAGAAGGGAGGGAGAGCGAAAGGGAAGTATTGGTAGATGAGTAACAAGCGATGGAGGGAGAGGTACACATGGAGAGATTGAGAGACCTAGGGGGGATGAGATAAAGTGGTGATGACCTAGAAAGGGGAGGGAGCGGGAAGTCGCGAGAAAGCAGAACGAGATGAAAGGTAGAGTGGGGAGAGTGGTGGGTATTGAGATAAGGTAAGAGAGACTTAGAGATGGGGAGATACAAAGAAGAAATAGGTGAGAGATAGAGAGGGGAGAGAGGTGGGTTATGAGACAAGGAGGGAGAGAGAGGTTGGGAGGGAGATGTAGCGATTGATAGAAATGGGTGACAAACAATAACAAAGGAAGATAAGAGAAGAGAGAGGTATGGAGGAAAGGAAGGAGATGGGGTTAATGATGGAAGGCAAGGTATAGAGGGTGGGAAGAGGCAAAAGAGGGACTGAAAGTGAAAACCTTGATTATCCATCATCAATCATAAACCATAAAATTTAAGCCTTACTGAAGTGAGGTAGTGAGAGACAAATAGAAAGTAGCAAATGTGGACTTTTTTCAATACATCACCATTTGGCGAGCACCAAATTTGGAGAGTGCCAAATTTTGTGCTTGCCAAATGTTGTACTGCATTTGGCTAGCACCAAATTTGGTGAGTGCCAAATTTGGCACTATCCAAATTTGTCACTCGCCAAATTAGGTGCATTGGGAAGTACCAACCAAAAGGGTTGGATTTTTCCTTGGGCATATAACCCAAAGGGTTGGATGACCATTTCATACCATGGACACGATTTTCTCAGGAGGATACAAAATTTGCACATATTTTTAGTTGTGTTAACCATCTCGTTTGCATGTCATTCAATGCAAGTTTATAAAAAAATTGTGATGATGTTAGCCTCTCTCTTAGCTATATAAATATATAATTTTTTTATGTTAAGGTTTTCATCCATAACTTCTCTTGTTATTGCCTCTATTTTTCATCACAAACCAAAATGTGCTAGTTTTAGGATAGATTTTTACTTGTTCATTGAAACTTGAAAGAAATTAAGTCTTTTAAAATAGACTCCATTCTACACATGATGAAAAAACAAAAGAATCAATTTTTGCTTAGCTTTTAAAACATTTTGGGGGGAGAATGCTCAAATTTGAGCTTCTAGGATGTGTCGACTTTGAAAATTCATAAAAAAAAATAGTAGAAAGAATGGGGATAAACTACATGGTGTTATATAATTTCAAACCATTCAAAATTTTTAAATTCTAGAAAGACAGTTAATGAAAAAGGGGGGGCCTCAGACCTTGTGCTATTTTTTTGATAAAAATAAGACCTATTTTGGGCTCCCCCTTTTTGATACCCTTAATTTGATTCATTTGAAAAAGAATTAGTAGCTTAAAAACTAGACTTAGAGAACTTCAACTCTTGTTCTTGTTGAATCTTCCAATTTTGAGTGTAACTATCTTCATTTTCTCGTGCAAATCAGATTTTTCTAATTTTAGAAAAAAATGGCATCTTAAGAGCCTTTTTTTTGTGTCATAGCTCCACGAACTTACCCTCAAATCTCTTTAAACAATATTCATCTACTTTGGAAGAAAAAAAACAAGATGTTATGCATGGTGACTTCTCATTCCTAAAAGAAAGATGTGTGAAGAAGGATGATGTGTGATTTCTTTGAAGAATTCTCAAGTGTCTCCATTATGATGCTAAAAGTGAACACACTTCAAGAAGGTATTCTAGGCCCACTGTAAAAGACAACAATCGAAAAGATATGGAGATATTTGTCCAAAATTATCCACACTCGTATCAAACTATCAAGAATGATCATGTAGAGAATTAACAAGAGGGTCACAGTGTTGCCTCACAAAAATTGAAGAAGAATCGTCTCCATCAAAGAGAAGATGTATGAAATCAATGGTATCTCTTAAATTTTAAATGTGGAAGTCAACATACAAACTAGCAATCTATTTCAAGTATTCACCCCAAGTAGCCATATCTAGAAGATGTATATCCTACTACACTAGGAAAACACAAGCAATATCACATGTAAAAATATTGGGTATATTGAATACAAGGCTCAAGAATGAGATTACGTGTGAGAACTCCCAAGTTCAAGTAACCAAAAGTATCCTCAAATCAATCTTCTACACTAGAATTTTGATAAAAAACTAAAAGATCAAAGCCATCATCAAAAGAAAAATATGTAAAGGTGTATAAATGAGATGCATGGTCAACCATCCCAATAGAAATAATATCTCTACTCTCCAAGTCTCTAAATATAAAATAATAAATAATCAATTCCACGATCATCCTTACTCCATCATGGGTAATTAGATAGATGGGAATAATATTGTTTGAAAAATGAGGTACTTACAAAATATCATTGAAATTTCCCTACCTACCTAATATCAATAGATGCATTCCCAATTAAATTCATTTATGAATTGGTTCCTACAAAAATATGTGACATGGCACATCGCTCAAAGGAAGAGAATTTGACTATTAAGATACTATATGATGATATGCTCCTAAATCTAGAAGCCATCTCCGTGATTCAAGACTTGTAGAAGAAAAATTTCTTGTACCTTTTTAAATTATGTAGTAATTGAACTAGTACATGGATGGTTTCCTTAGTAGACTCTTTTGGTGAAGGAGAAGTTGACTTGGACATTTTGGAATGCATATCAATATTATTATGTCTTAATTCATCAATATCGTTCTTATAACAAGCATATTTATCATGTATGGGATTTTTTACAATATGAACGAGAGGGCATCTCTTTCCATGAAGCTTTCTCTTAGAAGAGGATTTATTCTATGCTTGCTCTGAATGATGATTTTTATTTTATTTATTATATTTCTTGTTAGAATGTTCCAGCTCTTTCACCTGACTAACCAATAATTCCCGAGATTTAGATGTCTTTACGATACCCATAGCTATAAAATTTTTTTTGTTCATGTATTAACATCTCTAGAAAGCTACAAGTGAAGTTGTATATCTAGAACCCATAGTTAACCTATGAATATGAAATCTAGAAACAGAAATGGCATAACCATGACCGAGTTTGTTGAATACATTATAGACTAATTGAATGTCCTTTTTGTCAATTTGACGTGCTTTATATTACTCTGTTAGATAATTAACAAAAATGACAAATCTTCTCTAGGTGTTAGAATGTCAACCGTTTATTGCAAATATGCATAAATATTACTAGAAGATACATGTTGATGTGTTTTTATGCACTTTTCAACATAGGAAGTGCGTAGGTGCACTACCTCTCTTGAAAGACAATCTTCCACAATCAATTGGATAACACTATCCCAAGGTCTCTAATGTCAGGTCTTGACAGTGCTTGGAATATCTCAATTGTTTGATGTGATTTGCTGGAATCACAAGGCGGTCTTACGATGAGTTACAAAGCATGGGAAGTTGGGTTTGCAAATGCAGTTTCAAAGTGCTGGAAGTGAATGAACAGTAGGTTGTCCACTCAAAACAACAAACTGAAACTCATCAAGTTCATCTGATTTAGCTTCATGGTGATGCTTTGGGTCCTACTCTAACCAAGGATTAAAAGCAAAAAGAGAAGGGTAAAGAAAGCTATTCTAATCCTAAGCTATGAATGGACAGTAACAATGGTGGCTGCTAAAGTAGACAGATTTCCTAAACTGGGTTTTGCTTGGCCAAGAGAAACCTACAGTTGCACAAAACCAATGCAATCTTCTAAGGACTACAGATTTTCAAATTGCACATGCACATCATGCACATGTAATTGAACTAAGTTGCAGCAATGAAGTAATGAGCTCAGACTAGCTTTGCAAAGTGACTCATCATCAATGAACCACAAAAAGCATGAGCTAGAAATCCATCAAATACTAAAACAACAAACACCATCACCACTCCCATTCAAGAAACTAACACTAAACTAACATGGAAGGTGAACCATGCATACATAAAGAGCAAACTCAAAAGGAACACCCATAAATCATGCAATGTTGCTTTCTATTGCTGCAGAATCTCTTTACATCAATTCTCCAACACTTACAAATGAGGGGCAAGCCCCTATTTATAGTTTTCCAAAGCCCAAATGAATGGCTAGGATCAATTTGTATTGAGTGGCTTAGATTCATTACGAGTTAGGGCTTCACCTACCCCACAATATCTAGCAATTTTAAAATATATTCCTTGTCTTTTCCCTGTTTTGTCATCTAGTGCCAGTTACTGTAGCAATTTTGTCATTTAGCTGATTGCCCTTTTCACTGTAGCAGAAACTGCCTAAAAGTTGTCTTTTGCTTGATGTGCTTGTAG
This sequence comes from Sequoia sempervirens, assembly GCA_007258455.2. NCBI lineage: Eukaryota > Viridiplantae > Streptophyta > Pinopsida > Cupressales > Cupressaceae > Sequoia > Sequoia sempervirens. Next base: position 38,312 of record VDFB02053829.1, read on the forward strand.
TGTTCTTCCTTTGATCAAACGAGTCTATCGACGATTGGCATCAATGGATTGGTGGCCCCTGACTCGGGTAGAAAGCTCCTTAGAAATCATCATCATCTGGAAAAAGGTAGGACGACTCCCTCAATGGGCCTCTTCGATAGACCTGCGGAAAGCTTCTTGACTCTTGGAAACATGAAGTGTTGTAAGTGCATTTATACATGAGTTAAGGAAAATGTCAGTCAAACCTACAAATTCCCTGTTAGATTTATCCATGCATCATCAAAATATCTTGATATTCATATTTGGAGCTCATTTGGACCATAAACATTAATGCGTGCTTCAAGGGTGCGAGCGCTAGAGGGCGGAAAGACAGCAGAAGAAAGCCAGAAGGCAAATAGCATATGGAAGCCAAAACAGCCGGGAAGAAGGCGGGCTCCCGGATGTTCAAAACAGCCGGGAAGGAGGCAGGCTCCCGGATGTTCAAAACAGCCGGGGAGAAGGCGAGCTTCTGGATGTTCAAAACAGTCGGGAAGGAGGTAGGCTCCCGGATGTTCAAAACAGCCGGGAAGGATGTGGGCTCCTGGATGTTCAAA
>VDFB02053830.1:0-13001 GCA_007258455.2 Sequoia sempervirens
TGTTTAAAAAACCTATGAGGACTGCAACTCCCAATTGTTCTATAATCTCAAAATAGTTAAAACTTAAAACCTAAGTAGCTCTGCTTAATTTTAACTTATCCCTCCAGATCCAATTCTCACACGCAATATTAAAAATTCAAATATAAATAAAAGAAATAAAAAGACCTTGGCATATAGTCTCCAAGCTTCCGGAATTCATAATATTAAAAGGGAAGTTCTGGATGAAATTTATGTTGAAAGAAATCGAATGGGCTGAGCCTAAGTGTTAAAACATTGAAGCTTCCAAAGCAGGTCCCCAAATTAAAATCCCCCTGGAACCATGATTAATTGTTGAAATTCGCTAAAACAGCACACCAGCTCATTGAGTATGGTGTACCCCAACTTACGAGGATGGGTGTCATTCCCACGGCAAGTTGATGGAAAGGTGAGTCAAAACAATCATGTAGAAAGATTAAGAATATTTTGGTATTCGAGTCCAAGGTCACCCACAAGTTAAATTGACCAATGTCACAAACCCAAACTAGGGAATCTCATTTGTCTGCATTACGTAACCAACTGAACCATAAAAATACATAATTAAAAAATTAAGAGTCGAAACTTAATAGTGAAACTTTTTTAATGGAACAACGCAAAGATACCAAAGAAACCAAAACAAAATTGTCAAATATGAAACTTAAATGAAGTTACACAGCTAAACACATTTTCCTCTAAATTACCCGCTAAATATAGTCATAAGACCTATATTACGCATACAAATCAAGGTGTTAAATTAAGATAGCGAATCAAAACAAAAGTTAGAGAATCTATTTTAGAATTAGACATACAGTTCAACAGGCGGAAACGCACAGTCCTTTCAAATCCCACCCAAACTACATCTAGTTGTCTGCATTGAACCCAAACATCATGGGAGAATAGACTAACTCTTATAAAAAGATTCCTAAAGAAGGGAACCAAATCGAAGGCTCATCAGTACAAATTCAATTATATTAAACCACAAAAAAAATAGTTTATACACCTACGGAAACGATCTTTTGAACAAGTATTCATACCATCATACTTCCTCCAGACCAATATAGCCTTCAAAACTACTACAAATTGTCTCAGCCTAAGAATCACAATTTTTCTTTTAAACGAAAAAAAAACAATTAATTCCTTTACTTCTTACCGAAAAGTAGCATTTAGAGGAAGGCACCCAAAGGTTGGAGCTCCCAGTATCAAATACAACGGTAAAATTCTGAGGCGGGGTTCCAATACCAATCTCCCCATAATACTGGGCATCCAAATAATTCATCAAAGGTACATAATCAGCCTCACCCTTCTCAGACCCCAACTCCCAATCTCCCTGCAAACCAAACTTTCTAATAAGAGCACCTCTTATCATATTAGCACGTATACTGTAAGTAGAACTATCCAGTGCCTTCTTCTTCTTCAGCCCCATCGTAATTAAACCATTGCCAGCACTACAGGCACTCGAAATACAACATAAGACCAAGAACAAACACCCGATCACAGCCCTCCGACCCATCTTCAAACACCTGTAAGCAACTCCCAGCTAAAATCAACTCATCAGATAGACTAAAACATACGAAGGATTTTCCTAATGGAATTGTGAGTACGATGGTAAAATCACCCGTGAAACATCAAATAAATAGTATTGTCGTCGTCGGTCCTTTTTAAGATTCCATGGAATGGATTGTCGATTTAGGCTACTTTCTGTACTCTGCTTTTTATGACTCAGCTACCCAAACGGTCAAGTAAGGGATATGCCGCTTTATTATACAGAATTGAAGAGGACACTTGCATGGTCAAATAAACTAAGCTTTTGGAATTTTAAGATTGAATTTGGCAAAGCTTTTAGTTATATGGTTATTGTCAATAACCAAACCTAGCAATTTAGTTGAGTTGGTTTGGTATTAGGTTTTGGGTTTTTTTTAATTTGGGTATTTGGTAGTTCAATAATCTAACACTTATTTAGATGGTGATGGGAGGTTGTGTGGGGGCTTTATAACTCTTTAGTTACATTTATGGAGATTATATTTTGCAATGTAGTGTATTTTGGTACTAAGTGATTGAATAAAAAGATTTGTGATTATTTTTTATTTTTTGAGTTGTAGAAGATTTGACAAAGATGTTTTTGTGTTTTCTTTCAAATTTGTTAAGAGTTATTTTCTATAAAATTTAGTTTAGTTTTGCTTTGTAAGCTTCTTGTTATTAGTGGATTTAATTTATACTATAATATAGATAGCTCGTTAGTGTAAATGGTTATGATGTGCAAGATAATTATTGTAACTAATCTTTATAAGTGGACTTGATTTGCAAGACAATTTAGAAAATAACTAATCCTTAGAAATGGTCCCCAACACTAACCTAAGATTAGATACTTTTAGTGACTCCAATTTAACAAGTTTCCTTTTGTGAAACCACTAAGTAGTATCACCTTGAAATAAAGTGAAGCTTCCTTTAACCTATGCCTACTATAGATTTGTATTAACTTTCATCTTTACAAATTAATATGAAACGCTTTTAAAATGTGTCATCAAGTGGTTACTCCTATCAATAGAATTTCTCTACAAATTGTAATATATGTCAAATTGATTTTGTAAAGCATATAAAATGCTTATTAATATTAATAGTTAGTTCTAACTACATTAATTGTGTTGTGGGCACAATGTGCCTCAACAATTTCATAGAATATTTTAGTTGAATAAAATGTACAAAATTGGAAGAAAACTTAGTGCACACAAATAATTTCACAATATTCCTCAATGGTTTGATGGAATGTTATAATTCAAGAATGTGCAAAAATATAGGCGTGCTAATTAAATCCCAAGTAATTTTTGGCAATTACAATTAGCAAGTCCAAACGTTACATTATTTTCTAACATCATCTTAGCTTATATCAAATAGGAGATTTAGAACATGATTGGAGATCCATAAAAAATTAAAAGTAGATTACTTTATATGTAGTGCTTTGGTTGATGAAATGTAGAGCAAAATTGTTTGAATTATAAGAGAAAATACAAAATATTGTTCCTAGATAATTGAACTTCAATGTTTCAATGGCTATGACAAAGGAAATGTATTTTAGAGTTTGGAGTGTTGGTGGAGGCATGTAATTTGTAAAACCATTGATTATAAAGAAGTCAAATAATTGGTTATTTTACTTTATATATAGTAAAATAACAAATCCAAGAACAAAGGAAGGTTGAGTTATCTTAATTACTAATTATTAACAATGAAAAAACCAAAAAAAATACAATCAATAAGTTTTTTCCTTCACTTTGAGATGCTCTAGAATACAAATGATATAAAGGGTTGCATTTGTGGTTGGTGCTAATTTGAAGATGATAAAATGTTGATAATGAATCTAAGATCATAGGTTCTACAAGTTAGTAATTTGTTGAAGTAGCTTTCCAAAATCCCGCGCAATAGGCTATGCATATCCCACTACAAAGTTGTGTTTTACTAAAAGATGTCTAAGATAGTGAGTGTATATAATGACTAATTAAATTCCCTTTACATCATGTTTTATGTATATTAGCATACAAAATCGACACAACTATTTGAGTATGCATTGTTGAAGGATTTATTTTTTATTTTTTAAAATTTGTTGGGTTGTATGTAGAAAAAATGAGGTTTAAAGTTGAATGTGGATTTCATGAAAATTTACTTTAAATATTTAATTAAAAAATTAGGGGTTATATGTAGAGAAAATAAAGTCTAAAGTTGAACATGAATTTAATGCAATTACCATTCTTTATTATGTTGATATTAAGATTTTTGTTTTTTTGAAGTTGAAATTCATCTTCATTATTTAAGTTATGGCATGAAGATTGTATCCTTAATCACATTTTCCTTTTTAAATATAACTCACGGTTAATTTATTGTCATTTGTAAATACAATGCATTTTATTTTCTTTGATCATTATATTCCGTCAAATTACATCTTCACTCAAATATTTCCCAAGCACTTCATATCATTTCTCTACACTCAATTTATGTCTTTATTTGACACCACATTACCTAAAGCCACCACTATGCTCAAATAATACAAGGGAAAAACCCAATCACCAAAATAATTATAAGAATATAACATCTAACCTTCTCAATAACAAAATCTCTAAATTTTCCTCTTCTATGGAGGCTTGGCTTAAAGTTTATACTTTAGTGGTAAAATTTTCTTCACAATAATTTTCTTTTAGCACCCACCTTGTGTCATTAATTACAAATATCTATTTGCACACACATGTATTTATACACATGTAATATATATCACTATATTTAATCTTATGTATATGGGTATTATTGAATTGTCATGGACGTGTGCACCCTTGCTAAGCTAATAAAATTACTTAGGCACCTCATGAAACATGGGATGATCTCCCTGAGTGTGGACTCAGATGATGGAGATCAACCTCCAAAGAGGGTTGGTTCCCTTTGGGACTTCACCTAATTTAACCTATCCTATTGTTGCATACAAAGAAAAGGGGGGAAAGGAAATATGAAATGAAAACTAAGACTAAAAAAGGTGATGCACCAAATTGATTTCAAGAACCTATATTGTTGTTTGGACACACAATATAATCAACAATTTAAACTACAACATATGAAACATACACAACTGAGAATTTCATATGTCTTTGTAAAAGTGTTTCATGACTAGGTTCAGTATGTCAAGGATAGTGTTTAGAAGGAGCTAGAAATGTTGTCACAACTTAAACACTATCCTTAGTTGGTTAAATACAATTCATGACCTACAAGATACATATTTTCTACACAAAGGCAATGAAAATAGGATAGAAAACAAGGGGAAAAGGACATCACCACAAGATTACATCAACCATCTTGAAGAAATTTGTATAATGAAACAACTCTAAGAAAGTAAAAAGCTTATCTTTGTTGATCAAAAAGGTGTTTACATACTATTATACATACCTGAAAATGAGTTACAAAGCATCTCAAGTAGAAAGAACCTTCAATAAGTTGTAATATGTTGTTATGAGAGACTAGAACTTATTGAAAAATTTACCCTTAGGCTTTCCTTTTAAGTTGTTCAACAACTTGCCACTAGTAGAATTTGGCAAATAAATGACTACATGACTAAAACTTTTAGTCACACGACTAAAAATTTTAGTCACGTGGCTAACACTACTAGTATTTGAAAAATAAATGACTAATTTGGTCATTTATAAGTGACTAATTTGGTCATCGGGTAAAATCACAACTAAATGACTAAATAAATGACTAATATCAGAAAAATAAAAATGACTAAATAAATGTGCTCATTATTAAAATCTTGGCCATAATTTTCATTTAAATAAACATACTCTAAAACCTTCGTCAAGACCTTATTTTCAATCATAGCCCGCCATAATTAATAATAAAATATTACAAATAAAATTACTAGTAAATTGTTTTGTGGAATAATTTTTTTTGTTTGTGGTGTCATCATATGAACACCAAAGTTTCTTCTAAATTGACGAAAAACCACCAAATTATAAAAATTAACAAAAACCATAAGAGAACCTAAAAAACTAAAACCCAAAAACCTTGAAAAATAGAAAAATAAGCAAAAGGAAGAGAAAAAACAAAAGATAAGAATAAGCAACCAAATAATCTAAGAGGAAAAAGGACCAATTTTTTTTTTTATAAGAATAATTTTCATTTTAATAAACATACTCTAAAACCTTGGTGAAGACCTTATTTTCAATGCCCAGCACACATGGAAATGGAGCAATGGTGAAACCTTAATGTGTATTTTACCTAAGATGGCCTTCATGGAAATGGAAGTAAAATTAAGCACTTATGATTTTGGATTACAACCTCCTACCCATTTTTACGCCCGGACATGATTGTCACGGAATCTTGTGGTAAGTCCACTTTCCATGGTTTGATTAATTTACTTGCTTCAAATATATGCAGTCGGTCATATGATCCATTCTTTTTAATAATTTTACTAGTTGCTTGTTGACTAACAATGATTATGTTCTTTTTTAGGCTAATTATGGAACAACAGATCCATCTTGTGTTGCAGAAGTTAAGGATTTATATAGAGAACCTGGAATCGAGGTCTATTTATTCTTTTATTTTCTATTATGAGATGTTAAAAGTGATCTTTTCTTTTCGAAGTTTCCACTATCAAATTGCATAGTTCACAGGAGAACTTACTTTTATCTATAAAAATGATATTAAGGGACATGCATATTGAGTTGTCTATACAAATTTGGGAATTTGAACTCTTAAAATTAGCTTCCACTTTCTGAGGGGGCATGCAAATCACTTTTGAAGTTGAGTGTAAAAAATAGAGTAGCATGTAAAGAAAAAGGATGAACAATAATAAAGTGAAAAGTGGCTCTTCTATCAACCATGTAGAGTACAATGAAAGGAGTACAGGGGTGGTAGGGGTTTAACATTTACAATCACGGTGGAGCAGTGGTTAGGTTGTACAATGGATGTCATCCTACTTTTGTTTGAGGCTCTTAGCAGATTCCCAAAATAGGAGTTCCCAAATGGCGCCAATAGATATTATATATAGAAACAAACAACAATATTTTCATATAAAAACAACAGAGTTGATTCATAGGCCATATGAAAATCTCACTTTGAAAACTCCTTTGATACTTTCTACATGCTGATTACATCTCCATGGGTTGCTGTAGAACGGAAGAGGGTTAGGGAAAGAGCACATGTTAGTCTTTTCCATTTTGTTGGGCAATAAAGAGTTTGAAGTGACTGAAAGAATCAAATGTAGCTCTTTACTCTAGATGCTTTGTTCTCATTCGATTATTAATATATCCAAATGTAAACCATGATGACTTAAGTCAGAACTAGAAGAAATCTCATGAAAACTACAAGAAGAGATCAGTGATTAGATGAATCATGGAAATGAAACCAACTCCATAAGCCATAGTAAATAAAATATGCAATGCAAATGAGAATACAAGCCTTCAAAGGAGTTATCATGGATAAAGAATCATCCTCCCTTAGATCTCTTATTAGAATGCCTAAAAGGTCTTCAGTTATCCACAATATCCACATGCTACGAGCTCTGCTACAAAGATTGTGCATAGTTCTTCTCGGTTTATTCAATTTGGTGCTATTATTTTTATCCTATGATTCAAGCTTCGACCAACCCCTCTCATTAGTATTTGTCTTCTAGAACTATCTAGAAGAGGGTAATAAAAATCAGTACTGGAACATATGAGAGTTGAAGATCCTTTCCCTCAAACTGAAGCTTTTTTCTCGACAAACTAGAGCTAAGACAAGCCAAGAACTAGTGGAAGGGAAGTTGAATGAAAACGAAGAGCAACTAAAATCCTTCCCTAAGAAAAGTTCCCTTTCCACTATAACTGCCGGTTCTAGTGTCTCCTTGTTCATTTTTCTAGAATCTCCTCATTTTTCATTTCTTTATAGAGAGATTTTGAAAGATGTGCAAGATGTTCTTCAATCTCAACAATCAATTTTGAGATAAAATGGAAGCATTTCTCTTGCAAATAAGCTGCTAAATCATTTGTCCTTGAAGGAGATTTGTGTGCATGAAGAAGACTTAGGAGGTCTTCCGGAATTTTCTTGGACCCCTCATCTATGGTATCTTTTATTTGACTAACCTAGGTTCCCCGAAATGGCTTGCATTAAAGGCGACCAGGCAGTCTTCATCATTTTCATCATAAATCTAAAACTCAACCCAGGTAAATTGACACTTTTTAGGCCTGCTCTCTTGACAAGCCATCCCTCACTAGTAGTTAATTTGTGAAAATGGATTTCAACATCTTTGTAACTTGCCATAGATATAACTATAAGGAATTTACCAACCTTAACTCTCTCTCACATAGATCTACAAATCCATCAACTATTATTTGTTTCATCCTACTAACAAAAGCTTTTCAAAGTTCATCCCACCGGAACTCTTGAATCCTTCAAAATAATCTCACATTTTACACATTTCCATAGAAACTCAACATTGAACCAAAAGAAACTATTTTAGCCACCCCAGAAACAAATTGCATTCCATGCTTTGTCCAATTTTTCTTTGATCAATGTCTCATTCTTTGCAAGTTCCTTGCCACTTTCCACAAGATCAAGCAAATACTTACCCCCAAGCCTATCTGCAAAGAGAATATCATCTGCACATGTCTTAAGCCATGCTAAGCAAGACTCTAATATAAATTCACTCAAAAAAATCATCATGGTAGCTTTTAGCTTCTCTCTGTGAGATTTCCACAACTACACCTCATTGTCTAGGTTTGGAATCCCACCAAACAACTATGATCCAGGTGGCACTTCCAACACAGTCTTATAAAAAAAAATGCAAATCGTTTAGAACCTCCAAGAAGAGTCCCCTGTGACTGGAGTGTTACTGTATGACTCTTACACATTGGAAAGTGGGCTGGCTACCCTACTTTATTTTGCATAAGCTTTATATATTACAATGTGCTCCCACCTGTTATGTGGTTGGCTAAATCCTTTTCCAAAGCATTGGTTCCTTGCCCCCATTGGATTTTTAATTCTTTGCTACCTTGGTTGAGTTCTTAAGTTGTGTTAATGGAAAATTGGTTCATCAAATTTATGTGAAGGCCAAGAACTTTGCCTCTACCTTCACCTTTCTATTATATTCTTTCATTGACTTGTTATAGGTCGAGGTTATATTTCATTTAAGTGATCTGATCTTGTTTGTTTGATGATTGGATAATGGTCCCATAATCTTGATAGACTAGCATGGTGGGTTCAATATCCATATATTGATCTTCCAAAAAGGTCTCTATTGTTAGCATGGGCATCACCAACATGGAGCCTGATAGTAATCAGGAGCACCATTCAACCTCACTTAGACAAATTTCACAAAAAATAGGCTTCAATCTCTCAATTCCTTCAATCCTCAAGCACTGTAGACAAGATATAAAACCATTTTTCAGATACCCTTTAATGACTTCTAAAACATATCCCAAATTCACCATAGGTTGTTTTGGAACAACCTGCAAATTGCATTTTCTTTAAAGTTTCTAAAGCCTTTTCAACATATCTAATTTGTGTATATCTTGCAATTACTGTAGTCCATGAGACCACATTTCTTTGAGCATTTTTTTGAACACTTCAACTACCTTGTCTATGATCCCACATTTAGCATACATGTTGGTGCAGGAGCACCTAAGCTTCCATTTTCAAATTTGAAGGCCATTGCATCTTAGTAGGTCATTTTAGCATTTGAGGAGGTCATTTTATGTTAATTGGGTCTTGTGAGACCATTCACTATGAATTAGGATGATTTTAGAGTCAATTGGGTAAAAGAGACAAAGTTGCAAAAAATTTGTAAAATTGCAAACTATCAAAAGTTGTTGTAGGTCATTTTTGTCAAGTTTTGCAGAATTGCTAAATATAGTGCAACATGACAAATTTTGCATGTCTAAGGAAAATAGATGCTCCTCCATCGAATCAATGACTTGTAACTATTGGGAAACATAGAGCAGCTTGTTAGTTCTCAAAAACGCTGGTTGAAAAACCACAAGAGCTTGCCAAACTCTTGGTACATTTTAGGATAACGAACAAGGCCAAATGATGTACTTGAACCTTCTTCTCTTTAGGCTCTACCAAACCTAGGTGGGTGTACCTATACAAATGGAGCAGACTTAGTCTATTTTTTTCCTACTTGAACAATCTATCCACAATGGCAATTGAGAGTGGAGAGATGTAATCCTAATTTGGTATAAATTGTATAAGCAATATCAAGGTGAAATTTAATATGTTCAGTTAACAGATGTGAGGTTTTAAATTTTTTTTTGATAAAACTAAATGATGAAATGGATAAGACCAGTGCCTTGTTGGGTAAATGGAGTCAAATGAAGATCTAGAATGTATAACTTATATTGGCTATAACTCAAATTTTTTGGCACACTTATGTTGGTTTATATCTTGTATAAACGTGTAGGAAAGTGATTGACAAACTCTACTTATGGATCCAAATGACATGACTAGGTTACTTATGATTTATCAAAAGGATTTTAATCTTTACTTGAAAGAACCAATTGGATAGATCATACAAAAACAACAGATAATATCAATTTGGAGATAAAATGGAAATCCTAATTATATGGTTCTTCTTATTGATCCAAATAACACTTCCAAATTACTGTGATTGACTAAAATGATTTTAATTCTTTTGGAGAAACCAATTAATCATATCACACAAGAACATCAAATGTGAATTGATAAATTGAATATATACTTGATATACCAATTTAAATAATAAGGAAATATTAAACTGGAGACAACCAGACAATTGAATATTTTCAACAAATAATTGATATCAATATAAAGCCACAGAATCAGAGATCTTTCATTGATTTCCTCAAAATTATATCTGCAACATAGTCTTTTGAAATGGAAACATTATGGAAGCTTTTTGTTGTCTATCTATCCCTATTCACCTACTATCTTCTCCTATATCCTTGTTTTGGTCTTGGTCTCTCTTATATACACGAGAGGCAACAAGCTTCAGATCAAAAGACACGACTCTTGATAACAAAACATGATTTTGAACTTAATTTAAGAAACTAATACAATCATAAACATGTGTACCAATCCATTAATCTCTAAGTAAAATCTCATGGTCATCTAAGACCTGTTCAAATCTTTTACTGTATGATAGGGTCCACATCATTACCACTGACTGATTCTGACTGTTGCTCAGTTGTGCCTAGATTATCCACTACCCAATTTATAAACAGACTAAAAGCTGAGAGGTGATCAATGTACCCCTGTTTTGTATGAGTGTCGACATTGGATATGACCTCCTTCATATCATACTCTATGTGCATGGATTTCTCAATTTGTTTATGAGTATTCTGCAAGAGACCATATCCTCATCGTTGATCTCCTGCAATGCAATTGTTAGAAACTCTAAAAATTCTACTTTCCAATCATCCCTTTCTCGAAGACTCTCTGCATCATCATGGAGTGCAGTAACCAAATTAAAACAACCGAGGTCTTCTTTGAGTCTCTGTTGATATTGGTTGTGGGATCTCACCAAGTCATTATATCTTTGCAGTGTTTGGTCTTTCAGGATCTATTTACCTAGAAGTTCCTTCTATTTATCAATCATTCTTCCTTGTAATCAAACATTCTCCTCTAGTGCTAATTGTATTTGCTTAAATACACCCCAATAATTATCATCTTGCTTTATCAACTTATTGAACCTCTCTTTGATTATCTTGGACATAGTATTGTACTTAATGATTTTCACCTCCTTTTCCAGTGTTTTACACTTTTCTTGGGCTTTCAAATGGGAATTTTTCCAATAGGCTACATTAGGTAATGCATATAATATTCTCTTATCCTTTTCAATCCATGGAGCATACAATTCTGGAGCAGAAGAGGAAGATGACTTCTCCATTTGATGTGATAACTACTTTTTCAATTTGTCATTCTCTTTGACCAATTTTTCAATTTGTGCTCTAGTGAATTTTGCCACATTGACATTCAGCTCTGCAGTTTCTAAGGGATTAGTGTCCCCATCTCTTTTGACCAAAAGGTGTCCAAATACTTGATTAGGATTGTCAATCACTATCGGCCTCTTCTCATGAGGGTATAGTGACCAAATAAGCAAGGCATCCTCATCTGGATTGTATCCAGACCCTGAATATATCTTATCACTAGCTTCCTCTGATAAGTTCATTGTTGCATCCCCTCTTTTTCTAAAACTATCAAACACAATTGTTGAGCTCATGTCCCATCCTGGTAGAAGTAGTACCCCAGCCTCTTGAAGTAATTTTCTACCTCTTTCAGGAGTGATGGATTGCATTTCCCTGTCAACTTCCTTTTTCAATTCTTCTAAGGAATTAGCTTCCTTTTCAAGAGTAATGTCTTCCTCCTTTTGTCTTATTTTCTTCCCCTTATACTCATAGACAAATGATTTGAACTCAGCAATTTTAACAAAATAATTATTAGAAATGAATTCATGACCAACCTTGACCCTGATGTCATTGGATAACTCATCTGATGTTTCAAATTTTACAAGTTCCTGAGGGGGCTCATATTGTGTAATCACATGGGCCTTTATTTGTTCCTGAGGGGGCTCATATTGTGTAATCATAGGGGCCTTTATTTGTTCCACTGGTTGCTCCTCTCCATCACTCTCCTCATCACTTCCTTCCTCTTCACTGTTGTTAATGGAGAAACATACATCAGGGGTGGGCTTTGGGGGTATGTGATCCAAAGGCTCCACATCCTCAGCTTGCATTCATGTGTAACTCATATGAGATGTATCAAATATGTATGAGGGAACATCTTTTACTATTTCATTCATATGATCAATAAGTTGCTCAATCCTAGCCAAGGAATCTTGTATATCAACAAATGTTTCTCTATATGATGGGACATTCTTTGTCTTCCATTCCTCTACAAGCACAACTTTATTATATGAAGCCATTCTCTCACTAGTGGAAGCTTCATCTCAGTTCTTGATCACATCATCAAGTGCAAACCAATGCTCATACCCTAGAAAATTTTGAGTTAATCTTGCTTGATGAATAAATCCCTTTGCATCAAATTTCTTTCTTTCATACCCAAGAGGAAGGTTGTAATGAGCTAATTTAGCATCAATTTCCTCATATCCTTCAATGGCACATACTGTGAAATCTCCAAAACAAAGAGTGCTAGGAAAGAGTGATTGTTTATTATGACTCTTGAGATGTTTAGTATCAAACCTTGCTAATATTTGTACTATTTCCAAATAAGTAACTTTTTTAGGAACCACTTGGGGTAGAAAATGTGGAACCCCTTCAAATACATAAACCCTTATTACTATGTGATCAAAGAAGGCATACCAGTCTCCCCAATTATGGTTCACCTTGCCTCTTGGGCTGTTTTCCTTTGGTCTCAAAAATATTTGCACCACAGGGGATAAATTGTGATCATATGAATAGCCTAGCAACTTCATTAGTGGTTTAACAAAATATTCTTCAAAATATAAATAGTGAGACCTCTCACATTGACTATCCCATAGTGCA